>NBZA01003399.1:2073-14968 GCA_003054995.1 Aleochara bilineata
CTGAAATTTGACTTGGTAGGTTGGGTTTGGTTTGCTGGTCGGGACCCGAACTAGCCTCCTAACTGGTTTCGATTTGTCACAGCGGCTAATCAGCGATCGCTTTGCATTGACGCTCCGGCGACCGCACTCGCATTAACAAATCAACATGTTCTGTCTGCACAATATTCAATATAATATAATACCTATACCTAATAGTTCAACTCAACTCAATATTTTATCACTTCATAGATTATAACTTGAATAATTTAACTTGTAAGGTGACAAGTCGCTGACGTTACTTAACAGCTAGTTACATATGCATCACCATCAGGTAAACTAATTAATAAAGTTCCTGCGCCGGATGCTGGATGCTGGGTGCTGTGTGCCAGATTGGATTGCATTACTCAGTCATTCGCATTCGCCTCTGTGCAGTAATTGAGTGCAGTGTTTATTTAACTAATTGATTGAGTATTGACTTGAGTGCGGAGCAGTATTTTCATTCGAGTGTCGGAAGTTTAACGACATCATCAAAAAGTGCCTTCCTTGCCGAGCTGAGCTGGGATAAAAAACGTATGCTTTTTGCGTGGATAGAGGAAGAAGAAGAAGAAGAAGAAGGAAGGCGCTTGATGCACAGACGGCGTCATGTCTTCCTGCTGGCGCCTTCGCCAAGGAGCGACATTAAAATTTATGTCATGTCAGTGGATGTATTCATATGGCGGGCGGCAGAGCGGCACGAGTGCTGCTTGTAACTTAGATACGAGTACGTACGTATCATGCGAAGACGTTCACGTTTACGTTTAGTTTAACTTATGCTCCATCAGCATACAAAATACTTATATCATAATATCATACCTATACCCTAACTTGCACACAACTCTACACCTACACCATTTTCTTCTTCTTGTTCTTCCAGTAGGTACTGTTTCTTCTGGTTCTTAAAGAAATGTATGACAAAGTGACACAGAAAAGATCAATCAATGATAATAAAACTAGCTACGCAACTACGTGCAGTCCAAGAAACTTTAAGATCCCTAAGGTTATACGCGCGTGATCGTAAAATGAGTGACTGACTGGCTCGTGAATCACGGATAACAACTAAAAGCACAAGTGTCATCCTTCTGACCAGTAAAAACCTTAGGATTTCATCGTAAAATATGCTGAACGCACTGCACTCAGCCTTTTAAAGATCCATCGGGTTTTTATCGTTTTATACGCTTTTCTCCCAAGAATTCCTTCGTCCAAATAGCATTGGTAATCAATTATGTATGCAACCCATTAAACATCATTGAATGACTACTAGCAGCTCGCAGTTTAGCACATATTTGCTTCATTGTACATATGTACATATTGTATATTTTAAATATTATTCTGGAATATAATAAATTGGCTTGTACATTAATTAAGTTGGTTACCCATTGGTGCTCTTTGTTTTAATAAATGTGCGTTGTATTGCTTTCGGCAGCGTTCGTTCACTGGTCGAGCAACAAATATGTACGTGAATTAATAATATAATCAATGCATCAATGCATGCAAATTCATTGTCAGCGGTAAATTTCGTCGTTGTCGCTTGTTGGACGTGTATGTACAACGTGAATAGTTATTGCTATTAATAAGGACGAGGCAAAGGCACGCATAAACGTAAACGCGAGAGCAAAATCAAGAGCCATGCGTAAGGGAAATTGTTATACGATTATTAGTTGAATAGACGTTATGCATATTGCGCATTCGTATGTAAACTTGACTGAAATTGATTAAACTCTATTCCATTTGTGTTGTCATCAAATGCAGAACGTTAAGATAAGGAGGAAATAATGTAATGCAAGCGCAAGCGCAGTGTTCGTTTCAACTTCCAAACAAAATTCATTCGCTTCTTGTCTAGCTCTGCTCTGCTCTGCTCTGCTTTGCTTTGCTCTTCGTTAGATTGCGTAGCTACGTAGGAAGAAGAAGCCGCCAAACGTTTGCAAATATTATTAAATCATTTCGAGCGTAAATTAATTAATTTCCTTTTGACTCCCGCGACTTGCCTGGAGTGGGATTTCATGGCAATTGTAAGAAACGCGTAATTAAACGATGCGATGCGATGGTAACATCAGTATATAGTATGCTGAACGTCAAACCAAACCAAACCAAACCAAACACGAAAGAAGATGACGACGTCGAAGAAGATTCTATTCCATGTGAATGCGATGCATACAAACAAGCAAATATCATATGAAAATGTTTAATGTTCGAAGTCGAAGTAGTATATGTCTACTTGTAGTTATTTGTGATTTTAAAACAAAGAAAATGGTAAATTGCCTTAATTTACAAGCTTATTAACTAATGTAAATTTAATAAATTGTACAAGAATAACTATAAATTGATTTGTTCCTTGAAATCCTTGAATTTTTCATTGAAACTTCGTTTTAAAGAACTTGCAAGACGTTCTTTTTCTCGAACGCTAGTTAGTCTACATTTTTCTTTGTAAATTAGTTAAGAATACGTTGAACGTTTAAACAAGAGTCCTGCGTTCTGCTATGGACTGTAGGTAATTGCTTAAACATATATGATTAGTCAAGCTGCAGTCTAGAAATAAAGTGAAATTGCTAGTTACCAGTGACGGTTTGCGTGTTTCTCTCTGAATGTTTTTCATATTTAATAATTTTTCACACTTGATAACCATCATAAGCACATGCGCAAGGATAAAAAGGCCGTAACGTAACGCAACGCAGCGCAACGCAACGCATAGTTTTCATTAAATCATCCTTGAAGATGATAAAAAGCATGTCGGCGTCGCGGAGTGCTCGTCAAGGAAGACGTGTCTGCTTCTGCGGCTTGGCTACGAAAAACTCTCTTCTTCAAAACTCAGCACCTAATAAGCTCGCAGGACGCGCGTAAACCTCCGCTTTGCTTGAAAAATGTTCGCGCATTCAGCGCGGTGAGCGCGTTTCCGTGTAGCTCTTCGTGACGGTGTCACTTTTTATAACTCATAATTTCTATTACGTTTCTTTGCCGTGCGCCTGCACTGCGTGGAGTTTCCGTTAGTTCGACCGAATTTCTCAAACTTTCTTCAACTAAAACTTTTTCAAAACTTATTAGCACTAGTTCAACAAATACTTAAATACTTGTGTAGGCGAAGACAAAAATAGGGAAAAATATCAGGAAAATGAACAAATTGCAGTGGCTGAAGAGATAAATTAGCAATTATTTTTCTTGGCAATATTCAGAGAGGAAACGAACGCACGAAGGACGGAAGCGGAAGGACAAATAGTAAGTGAGTTAAGCAATCTGCGTCTGCTCCGGACCGGAGCGAAGCGGAACGGAGCAGAGTTTGCCGGGGAAAATCATACAAAACTGAATTTGTAGAGTCAGTTACATTAATGAATCCACTTCATCTTGCGACGAAGCAGGACGCGATCGCGAGTCGGTGACGAGAACGAGAATGAGAATGAGAATGAAAACGAGGGCGAAGACAACTTGACGACAGGACAGACACAGGCAGCGTGCGTTGAGTAACTGAAAAGTGCATACAGATGCAGATCCGTATCCTGCATCTTCACCCAAAGTACTCAGGCTAAGCATTCATTCATTGTGCTTGCTGCCTAGGGACTTGCAACTTTACTACCGTTGCAAAGCAAAGTAAAGCAAAGCAATGTGATGCAAAGTGAAGAAACGCTACTACTGCTGCTTCTTCTTCTACATTTTGTGCAGAGCAAAGCAAAGCAAAGGAAATTCAGACTCAGAGTGAGACTCAAGAGGCAACGTAAACGTAATTTTTTACACGATTTCATAATTCACTCCTCACTCCTCACTCCTGACTCCAGGCAATTTGTCTGCGTTTCTTCGCTTTATTATATGCTAGATTTTACATATTATTCCATGATTTTCTTTCCCTGCTGCCTGCCGAGGAATAAGCTAAATGCAGTTGCACTCCATAATCTCGCTTCAGAAAAATATTACCTATTGAAATGCACTAATAAGAACGCACTGAAGAACGTCTGATGAGAATTTGTAAGTTTGTCATTGCGTTCATTGATCGAATTGCCACCTCGCGCCTCGACTCGTTCGTTTGCCTCAATTGAGCAATTCCAACTTTTATTAATAGGGTTTCTCTTAAACGCCTTGCGATCCGATGCGATGCTATGCTATGCGACAACTTGACTACTTTTATAGGCGATAAAATTGAACATTTTACTACAAGTTGTGTCGCTTTTGCTCGCTCACTCCCTCGCTCGCTTGCTTGCCTTTGAGGCAACATACACAAGTGTGAGGTACGAGCACGCCTCATGAATATATTACTCTGAGCGTTCGGCGCTCGCAGAGATACTCGTAGATAACGTCTCAATAATCGCGCAAGTTATCATCGCCCACGCATATTAATAACACACTCATCGCCATAATTTCGCCAAGTATTCACCAACTCGGTTGATGTGCTGTTAATATCAATCAATTGTTCCTCAGGGCTTGCCTATATGTAGGCACATACTTAGAACTAACACAGCTTAGAATCTCCAGTCTTAGTTTTCATCTGAATTTATGTCTAAGACGACGCAACGCCCGTGCCGCAAGTCTAAAGGACTAAAAAACCACAAGCAAGAGCATAATGAAGTCATAAATTCAACCACAACGTAGACAACCACGTTTACCTTTACGGCCACGGCTATATTTTTATTTAAGGTGCTAACGGTGCGTTGATGATGGCTTTATTCATATTTTTTCGTGCCGTTTCTTTGTGTTTGCCGCAACAAAAGAGGTCATGCTTCAGGCAGGTGGTTAAAAACAAGACACAAAAAATCATTTAAATTTGCATTTTTGGGGGTTTCCCAGGCAGGACAAAATTAATTTATTATTTTAGGCAACCAACTTCACACCAACTGCATAGTTGACATGACAAATAATTACGTAAAAACTCTTGATATCCTATTGAAAATAAACATAAACGACTGGTTAATTTTTTACAAGAAAAAGACACGAAGAAGCTGCCTTGCTAAGTGTGCCAAGCCTTGAGAGATGGTTGAGAAACGGAAGGAATGGCAGGAATATTGGTCGGTATTTTAATTTAATGGCCGTCACGTAGTTAATTAAAGGCTGGAAGTGTGTCAGCGTCAATGAATGGTAAGCTAGGTGTGAAAAAATGCGCAGAAGCCTTTCAAGAAAATAGATTTCTAATGATTTTTCTTATTCAATGTTGTGTTGCAATTCTAATTAATTATTTATAAACCAACAATATTTTCCCTTGAATCCTTGAAAATGTAGGCAAGTAGCCAATTTAATGTTCTTTTTATAATTGTTTAAACTTTTAGGCCAGGCAATGGCACTGGCAATGGCAATCTTATTACAGAAAGTTTCCCTTTTCTTGCTACACCCCGAAGTTGTTGGGTACGTGTTTCCTGCACTGTGCACGTGCCTGGAACGATTTCACCAATTTCCACGATTCCAGAGGCATTTCTGCTCAATTGGTTGCACTTTAACATTATTTTCTCCTCACCGCTCTTCTCCACTTTTATTTCATGCAAAAAGCAACATATTGACACGCGCTTTGTACGTTACACACTATTGTCTTGCTTATTAAGTACGCCGCTTGTCTTGTCTTTTTGCATGTTAATTTCCGAAAAAGCTCGGGGAGCAAACAATATGCTGGAAATCAAGTACGCTGGTCGTGATTATGCGCTGGCTGGAGCTGGAGAACAAAGGAATGTTGCGAAATATGGCATTATATGCATGTGTATGAAGCAGAGAAGTTGCGCCAGTGGAGGCGGCGGAGGCGGGAGGCGGCTAAAGAGGGACCCAACAATCTGGCGCATACCGTTTGGCGCCGAAACGGCAAGAAATGTTGATTATGCAAACGTGCAGACCCATCGCAAATTGCGCTTTGTGTCGCCGGGAAAGTGGCGTGTTTCTAATATACTCTTGGTTGCCTAGCTGGTTGAGTGAATTAATGCTAATTTACCTTTGCAAATTTATAAATGGCCCGCCGATTTATGCATGTGTTGCACTGCACTTCCTGACAATTTCAACATTTCACTGAATGCTTGCCTTGCCTTGCCCCGCTTTGACTTATTTAATTGCATTTTTAATTAAGCAATAAATGCGGAAATAAACACACAAAGGCACGTAACATTTACGTAAATTTCCAATTCGCAATTTGGTTTTAATTAATGCATAGTTGATGTTCGTAGGCGGCGCGCAAAGCCAAGCCAAGTCGTGAGACGCAAAACGGCGAAAGGGTTGTGTCTTGCCTTTGCGGAATCAGTAGGCAGGTAGTAAATATTTTATATGTTTGTAAAGTAACGGCAATACAAACAGGATATAATTATTTTCAAGCACAATTCCCGAAATTACTTTGCAGTTGCGCACGGAATGTACCTACGCGTACAATAATTTAAATGAATTCAAGCCGCTAGACATTTGTAGGTACATATGTGAAAAGTGAAAGAATTGCTCACCAGGATTGGAGACTGCACATGGCAGGACGACGGTTTCCTTATCGATGATCTTGAACACTTGGCTGGACGTCTGGAATGTGGGCAGCGTCGCCGGATCGGCCTTGATGGTCGCCTGCCGGGACTCTGCAAGGGAATTCAGTAAATATATTAATAAATAATTTCCGGGCGCGTGGAAGGGAACAAAGGCAGCGCAGGGCAATACAAGGCGGTATAATGTAGCTGAAATAATTGCGGCGACCTGCAGGAACGATGCTTCAGCAGACGAAGGAAGGAAAATATTGTTGTAACAGCAGCAGCAGCAGCAGCAGCAGAGGCAGGAATAATGGCTTATACGAAAACATATAGAAGAAGAGTGGAATCAAACAGACAGACCAGGCTGTAGCCGGTCGAAACGTACACCAAAAGAAAGCAAAACTCAGCCGGCGAGGATTTACGAGGCGTTTGCTGCGATATTGCTTCCTGTCGGCTCTTGATAATATTACTTCAATAAGAAAACAGAACAAAAATACAAATAAAACGACCACGAGCCACGACCAAAGAGCCTGTAAAAAGTCTTAACTCTTTGCATTGCATTGCCTTGCCTTGCTTTTATTTGTCCTGTTTATTTGCAATTGAAAAATATGCAGATTTAATTTCTTCATTGCTAGAAATTAGCAGCCAAGGCTAAAAAATCAAATTTCCTATTCAATTGGATGAGCGCGTCGCGTCGCTTCTGCTTCGAGGTTTCTTCATTTTGTCTTTTTATTCTGTACATATTCTGAACGAACGAACGTTCATTTTCATCATCATCATATAGCGCAAGCGCAAGCGAAGGCGCAAGAATCTTAATAATGAAATTTAGGCATTATAATTATTCCCATCGTAGCACGTCCGGCCCCGCCGTCGTTATAGTTGGCGGCGAAGCGCAGTGAACGACTCGGAGGCGGCAGAGATTAAAAAGGAACGGAAAAAATCGCGAAGCGTCCTAATTGAATTTAATATGCGCCGTCGTCGACGCCACGCCACGCAACGCTATTCTCGCTTCTCATCTTTACTGTTGCTCTGCATTAATTTTCTTAGATATCAAGTGCAAAATGTAGATTCGCATCGCCATCGCAATACAAGACAAGTCGAAACACAGCACAACGAGCGAATTGGATCTGAATAAGAATATTCAAAGCCGTTCTTCTTCTGTAATTCTTCTCTTCTCTCCTCTCCTCTCCTCTCCTCTCCAGGACTAACAATACATACTGGGACTCAGAGCTTGCAGGCCCTCAGGAGTCCAATGTCTGATGAAGACTAATTTAGCAAATCGTAGGATTAACGCGATCAAGAATAAAATTAAACGGAATCGGACGACAAAACGCGCGACGACACATTTACATTTTAATTAAGAATTTTTTTCTTCATTGCGCTCCCGCTTGCGCTTGCGTTCATTAATTAACCGCATCTTGGTATATAAGCCGCTTTCTTGCCCTTTTCTTTGCCTCGGCTATAAATTCTTCAATTCTGCTGCATTTAAATACCATGGCTGGCCTGTAATCAACAGCAATAGAACTTGGTTTGGCTTTAAGTTCAGTTAAGTTCAGCTCTTCTCTGCTTTGGTTTTGTTTAGTTTTCGGTTGAAACACGTAATAACTCATCAACAGTTTGCTGTAATATTGATTTATCGATCCTTGACTATTGTTGACTGACTGGTGGAAAACTTAGTCTCACTAAGTCTCATAATAATTGATGAAAAACGTTGACATTAAGGAACAATTCGTCCGAATTACACACGTATTTCTGTAGCGATTCGAGCTCAGTATCAGTAAATCAAAGATAATTTAATATGGAACGCAATAAAAGTGGCCTGGGCACATCAACCCCGTCGTAAATAATCCGACGAAGGTGGAAGTCAATCAATGACTGTCGCATATTGCCCATCGATCGACAGCTGATTGGCGGCGACACATTTCATGCGGTTTCGCATTGCGCTCGCGCCCGTTGTCATAAAGATGGTTTACGACAGCAGTCATAAAACCAGGCAGCGCATAAATTAACACACAACTACATACCGCGCAAACGCAAGCAAGCACGACGATGCCGATGAGAAAGCATCAGTGTCATTCATGATATGTATCTAAAATCCACCTGAACTGAACTGAAACAGAATTTGTCAGTTTGTGTGTATCTATTCTGGCACAGCTAGAGCCAGATTGAATCCGGGATAAATACCAATAGATACGGAATATATTCACTTCTAGTTGCAAGCAGCTAGAGCTCATGGCATTGCGTTGTTTAATAATTCATCATTTTCTGCGTCTAATTATTTACGAGCGACGCGAATCAAATCACTGATTACGCAGCCAGAATGAGACATCGCGCTACGATATGATAATAAAACAAAATTAATCGCCAATTGCATATTAATGCAATATGCCAATATTCATTAATTAATTATCCATCAACTTATACCTATCTCCAACTAATTAAAGAAATTCTAGAAAACTGTAGAAACTGTGTAGGAAGCCTGTATTTTGTTGTGTTGGGATTGAATGTGTTTACACAGTTTGTACATTTGTGAGATGGTCATCAGCAGAGGAGCCACGAGCACGAGCACGAGCACTGGCTGCTGGTAAGAAGCTTCCCTGGGGATGGCGACGCAATTATAAGTCACATTTGCTCGAAATTTAAACGCGTTTACTCGTTGCCTCGTGCAGTGGCTCGCGACGATTCCTTAAATTATGCTGATTGCAATGGAAAAACGTTATGTAGATGGAAAATTGTTATATCAGCAGAAGCAGAAGCACTGCTGCTGCAGGCCAATTCCATTAATGGAATTACTTAGATTTTCGTTTACGTTTCCTTATCGTCATTGAAAAGCACCATCCTTGCCTTGCCTTTGCCTCTGCTTACTTATTTGCAATAAACATGCATTAAATTTCGAAATATATTAATATTTACCAGCATGTAAATTCACATTTCAATATTGCCTGAATTGTAAGTGGTACGTAATGAAAAGATTATGAAAGATAACGCCATGCCCAGCCAGCCAAAACATTATTTACTTTGTGCGCGCGCAACGAGATAGGTGATTAATTACTAATTAGCATTAACAATAGCCCAGCCTCGGTTCGGTTAGTTGGCGGCTGTAGTAAATTAATTAATCAGTTAATTACCATTAACCGTGGGACTCGTTATATGCGAACTCGACCTGTAGAGGCAACTCTTCACTCATCGCAATAAATACCTACACGTTTACGTACGTATATTTATGACAGCTTTTCAGCCGTTTGTTTCCATTTGAAAACACTAGGACTGTAAACGCAAACGCATAAAACATCGCTTGCCAGGCTTTTTGCATGCAAACAACCAAACCACCACCGCTTCTGCATCTAGAATTGCCCATCTGGGAATCGACTGAAGAAAGAAGGAAGCAGTCGTTATTTGAGGCTCATTTGAATGCGGCGCGCATGTCGAATTGCGAGTGTTATAACTATTTATACCGCCACTGAACGCGCACCATTCGCAAAGTTTGCCAATTAAGTTGCCTATACTATAAGAAAATCAATTCATGTTTAATAAAAACCGCATTTGTCAACAGAAATAAAATAAAATAAAATCAAATCAAATAAGAATCTACTGTAAGTGAAAATCTCCTTGAAAGTTAAGGCTCTTTAAGTAAAAGCAAGCAATCAAGAAGAAAATGACCGTCTGGTGAGAGAAGATAGCCCACTCTGGCGGCATTTCAAACATTCAATAACCTTACTTATATTATAGAAAAATGCAGGCGCCAGCGCAAGTGTAGTGGCTTTACTCGGGATTGGATTATTCCGGGAAGCAAACATATTTTCAGTTTAAATCCTGTTATCGCTAGTCGGTCGGTTGGTTGGTCGACGCCAAAGAAACACAACACACAAAGCTAGGCAATAAATAGCGGAATTCATAGCGATTGTGTGGGGAATGAAAAGCAATTAATTGCGTTTTGTATGCAGTTCCAGCGTCGGTGTCGTTAAGGCACTGACGATGTGATGCTCAAACGGAATTGCCGGATGTTTGGCGCATTTACATTTGTTCATTCCTCCGTTTGTTCGTTTCGGGTTTAAACTTTGCAAAGCGCTGGCGCTGTAAGTATTGTACATAGTGTTATAGGTAAAACCCAATACAATACAATACAATACCAATACGAGCAGGAATGAGGAATAATTAGGCGTATCTTACGCGAACGAAGCTCAAACTTCAGCAAAGTGACGGGCAAAGAGACATCCATTCTCACGAAACGAACGAAATTATACGAAGGCACAGACAGTGTAAGCAAGCGACGAGCGAGGATCGATGATGAGTTTCAAACATTTTGAACATTTCCACTTTCGGATCGGTTTCGGTTTCAGGTTACAGGTTTTCAGTTCCCATTCGTGTTCGTGTTCGTGTACATGTTGGGTTTTCCCAAGAAAGGTGAAATCTAAATGGAAATTTTGCTTTTGTAGCATCGGTAAGCGCAAGCTCAAAGGTAAGCAGGCACCTGTAATGTGTAATGAAGTGCGCAGTGCGTGCGACCCTCGCAGGCAATAAACTGATAAATAATTGTGATTTTGATTACAGCTGGCAGATGGAGTTTTAAGTTTTAAGTGGCTCATTAAACAGCCAAGGCAAGGCAGGCAATCTCCTCTCTTCCATCTAGGTCACTGTGATAATATTCTGCCCAAACTAATTAAATTTCTTCAATAATTTAAGAAAGCAAATGACAAAAACCAAAGAAAATTCATATCTTGATTTCCATTAATTAAATACTGATCAATCACTGCTTGGCAATGTATTACTTATACTTTTCCACTGGCACTGTAATTAATTACTAAACGCTCTTGTTTGTATTATTGTTACCTGCCCAGGCCTGCCCTGTCTCTCGGTAATAAACTTTCCAATTTAGGAAATAAATAATCAGCAAACACAAATAAAATAAAAAACACACGCTTGGCGTTTTTTAATTAATTATTTGACCCACTTGACCGACTCTTGGCTAGAGAAATTACATTTCAAACGGCTTTAGCCATGTGTTTGAACGCGGCTAGACATCGATTTTCCCTAAGCTAACGCAAGCAATTATTATTATCAAACGACACGCGAGTCGGAATTATTTATGCTCGTATTAATTCACATTCGCATTCACGTTCACGTTCACTCTCTTGTGATGCTCTCTCGGCTGATGAGTTACGAGGCGATGGCGATGGAGGCTTTGCTTATCACGCTGTTGGCTGTCATTTCATTATATCATTGTATATTATAATGCATAAACTAACCTAACCTAATAGTTGCCTTGCTAGACATTCCTTTATTTTTAATTTAATTAAGTTGCCATCGCTTGCGCTCTTGCGCATTTGCGCGTTTGTGCTTGCCTTTTTATTAATTAGAGCATCAAACGCTGGGGCGCTGCTAACGCTTGCGCTCATTGACGCTCCATCTGCAAATTGCTTTCCATTACTTTATTTACATCCCTGTCTGCTGCCTCCTGCCTGCAGAATACGCTCTCGTAATCATCATCAAGCGCATTTTTAATGCTAATATTGACACAAGATTTCATAATTGATAAAGCGCAAGCGCACTAAACCTGGCAACGTAGCTACGCGAAGGAAGTGAAGTGAACTGAAGATATTTTAATTTTCTTTTTAATTAATTACACCTCACACGCGATTTACCTTTCAATTCTCTTATTACTCATTACTTGTAAATTGTACTTCAATAATTATTATTTAATTAACTGAAATTTTCATAGGAAAATAAACTAAATACGCACTATTTATTGTTACTAGCACGTGTGTTTTTAGAATTGGCAAATATTTCTGCGCTTGACTGAAAAAATAAACTAGGAACCTGTACAACTGTAAATCAACATGCAAACTACCAGAAATAACACAGAAACAAAGTAAAAATACCTCAAAACGGAATAAAATATGAGAGCTCGAGGTATGTAGATATGCATATATGAACCTTCATTGACATATGTACATACATATGTATGCATAGCAATCGTCTATGAAATTTAATTGCAATTAAAACTGCAAGTTTACCAAAAACCCACATGCATTGAGGTTTTAATTATTTTTACCAAACGCCGTCCAAACAGAAATCGTTGATTAATTTCCAGCCAAATTGACGTGACTTTAAAGTGCATACACACATATCTGCATGTGTTATAAAATTAATTTAATTAAATAAATAGGCTCGCAGGCTTGGCAATATGAATTCAAATGCGATACGGATCTAGATTCTAGAATACCTCTGCCAGGCCAATACGTTTATTTTATACGATATCTGGTGGGTGTGCGTATGGCTGCCTATAGTTGTATTTTCAACCTGGCAGTGGCGAATTAATAATGAGTAAGAACGTGATAACGAGCAATGTGGGACACATTAGATAGATAAAGCCCCACTTCTGCAGTGTACTCTTAGTCCGGTCAAATTAGACAAAAAATGAGGCCAACCTTGCATTAATTTACAACAAGCTGAAAATTGGCATAATTGTTCAAAATATA
>NBZA01003400.1:17948-35321 GCA_003054995.1 Aleochara bilineata
CGTGCCGCTCGTAAGGATTACTTAGTGATTGTTTGCTTGCTGCTCAGTTGCCCCTGTTGCACGGAGTTTGACATGCAATTTTTCTCTTAACCACTCTTGAGTATAGTACTATAGTACGTGCACGTGTATTCGGTGCGCGTGCAGTGTTATTATAAACATATTTGAGACGAGCTAAGACTATGAGAGTGATGCTTCCAAGTGCACGCCCAAAGGTGTTATCTTAAATTGCGTCAAGCCATGTTTACTAAGCATCACCAGAACGACTTCTCCTGCCGCTTCACGTAACTATTTTAAATTCTCCGCACAAGTGGTACTTATGCAACTTGCCTAACGATAAGTTTGCATATGAATCCTTGAAAGAAGAAAGTTGCTAACTTTACAAATATCTGTGTATCTGCGTACGGGTACATTTGCATGCCTTTGACAGACAACCCTTTCACAATCCAATATCGCTGACGATGAGCCTTTCACCAAGAAATCTGAAAGTGGTTCACATATTCGCGAGGCATAAAGATGTGATGTGATCTTTTGATGCTATGCGGCTAACCATTATCCTTACAGCAATAAAAAAACTTATTGCTAGTGTCGAAATAAAAGCTTTAAGAGCGGGAGCGTTGAAAGAACATGCGCGTTTCGGCCGAATGGCTTTAGACCGAGGACAGGACAAGATTAAGATGAAGCGAGGCGGCCAGACATGTAATCAGCAGGTATATCAAAGCTTCTTAGTTTTTACGATCAGTACTAAGACGCCTACGCAAATCTTAACAAACCATCATTTTCATTGCTTTTTACATATGCAAGTGTTTCATGAAAGCAGCAACACAAAAGTGTTCTTTTCAAAGTTTTCAAATACAATTTTACTTATTTCTAAGGCAATATTGTTAAAGGTTGGGTGAGAAAACAAGACAGGACAAGATGACTTGACAAGATGTCCTGGGTCGTGGCAAGGCATGCGGAGAATGCGACCTGGACCTGTATATGTCACTCGAACGACAGACAGGACACAACAGGAAACAACAGGAAACAACACGTATCGTTGCTTATTTTGTGATGTGGTTGTATATATGTATGCTACACCTTTAGCCAAAAATCTCATGTTTGTTAATACTGAAGGATTGTGTTATTGCTTCGAAGAAAATTGCAGAGAAGTTCAAGCTGAGAGAAGCTTAAGTTGAAGAAAAAGAAGGAAAAGTCAATTGATGTTTAGTGAATCGCCGCTTGCCTGCAAGCAAACGCTCAGGAAAAGTGGAAAATCATCATCATATTTGCGATAACAATTTAGTTTGATGGCGATGGCTCTTTGACGAGCGACTGGACGCTTTAGGTTCTTTAATTAAACGACAACTCCACCCGCGTCGCGCCGTTAAATGCACGTATAAAATGCGATAAACTATAATAAAATTCTTGTGATATCCTAAATAATACTTTTTAATTCACTTTGCGTTGTAATTGCAGTAAATATTTATTAAAACTGCGTGTGTATATGAATATATATAGCGAATATCAGTTGAATCTGCAATTTTGCAAAACGTCCGAATTAATTAGGATTTATATGAACGCGCAAATGCGCAATCAGAACGCGCTCGTCTCTAACAAAGTTATCCGCACCCACTCTAATGGAAGCTTCTCGTCTGTGTTTTCTCTAATAAATCATCTAATGTCAAAGATATTATACTCACAAATATAGTATTATAAATATTAACGTCAAGATCTCATAAATAAACACGTCTGTGTGATAATTAATAAATCATGCAGACCTGTATCCTATTCATCATACTTAAATCATTATAATATTCAACAAAATCTTAAAAGAACAAAAACTGTAATAAAGTAAAATGAAAAAACGTTGTCTGGTGCTGTCATTGGATTTTTTAAATTATTTTTTCTTGTGCCTGCCTAAGAAAAATGAAATTCATGTTTTGAACAACTCATTTAAATGTGGTTTAAACCTGCTGCAAAGCAATCACATGGTTAGAGCACAGAAGATTTTCTGAAACACATGCAAAGATGAGAGAAGCGTAGGACCGTAATGTGAAAAAGTACAGTGCGTTTATGAAAAAACTCCTAATCAGATTAAACTGAATGTTCAAGTTTACGCACAACTCACACGTGGCGCTTACGCTGCGCCAGGAAAGTTATTCACCGACCTCCCAGATTTAATTAATTCTCTTTGGGGAAATTCACTTTCTTATTTTTATTATTTTCAACTTTGTTAAACTTTGATTAAGTATGTCGTGGCATTGCTTTGTATATTATAGAAATAACACTAAATTCAAATTTAAGAACGAGAAATAATTTAATTATTGTTACTCACAATTTCAGTGTATACAGTTTTGATAAAATTGCAATATTCAAATGATGGAATAAGAGTATTAGTCGGGGGGCAGTGCGCGTCATTAATTTTTGAAATTTGGCTTTGTTATACATCAACCCTTTTCTTCTCTTCTCCTTTGACGATGTAATGTGCATAAACGTAATGGGCCATAATATGCCTTAATATACGTTGGATCTTTGTTGAACGCTGCGACTTTTTGCTCTTTAAGTGATCGTAAAACAATAATGCGACGCAATATGCCAATGACGTGGCCGAAATGAACGCCGAAACTAATGAATGAAAGAAATTGCTTTGAGCTAAACAAGGCTAATGTCCGTCCTGGACAGGAACCCCAATGGGCGAAAGTAAGAAAGTCATTACGCTCTGGTTTCTCAGTGCCACAAAGAAATAAAGACGGAAACATCAAAAACTAGTTAGGATTGGGATTTACTTGCATGGTCATTAAGCATTCAAGGATAATGACGTTAGACCATTTTCTTTATAAAATTAGCTGCAAAAACAAATTTAACTTTGATTTCAATTCAATTGTGCTACAGTTCACTCTGTTTGAGTGAAGATTTTTGATCCTTTGCAAATACCGGAAAGTGTGTGTTTTATCAGTAAAAAACCTAATATATTCTCGAAATTGGCTTCTTGCATCTTAGCAACTGCCAATCCCGGGGGCTGCAGAAAAGCTTTGCAGCCTAACAAACATAATGTAATAAATCCGAAATCAATTAAAAAGTTGTTTATGCAAAATGTTTATGCATTAGTTAGTTAGTTAGTTGTTGGGCTGCATAGTTATAAAACTCGGGGAAAAACGATTAAATTTGATTGCTTTTGTCATTTTTGGACCCCAGAGAGGCGCCAATTTCATAATGAGTCTGCGAATCAACATCCCAGCGGGCAAAGTAATGAAGCTTTTGCCCGACTACAAATATTTAATAACATCGCCATAAAAATTCAATCAATTGTTTGCTGCTGCTTTTATTCGAAACCGTATTTATGTTTGCGCATTTTAAAATCATCGCATTTTTTAATTTTTGGTTTATGGCAGGTTTTATTGACTCATTGTTTCATTATTGCCAGTTATTAAATATCAGAATGAATGAGAGTTATCATGAATTAATTAAAACTGAAACATGTATTTTATTCTTGAGTTTTTGGAAAATTAATCAAATCTTTTTAGAAATCTTAGGACTTTGGAGAAATTGAAGCATAATTAAGCCACTTGCTTGTTGCAAAACTTGTTGCAAATGCAAAATATATGAAGAACAAGACAAACTGTTTCTTCAGTTTGCAGATAGTTGTCATCAGTAGACGTGTGTGTATCCTTCACTGTTTGTTGATAAAACAATTATTTCCTCGCGTTTAGTTTGTATATTAAGGTTATGTTCTGTTTGCTTAGTGTAGGGAACTGAATTAACAGCAGTAGTAACATTGATGTCTTGGCAATTAGGTATATTGTTTGAACGTTCTAGGGTTTTCTTCCACCTGGTGTTGTTTACTTATGAATTGGTGATATAGGGCAGAATTGATGATGCACTTCGGTGGGAATTTCTGGCAAACGTCGAGTCAGTCGGCAAGTGACATGCTGTACAGCAAGCAAAGCAATGCAATTCCCCATTGGCCAATAAATTCAGCTCCTTATAAGTAAACAGTATTGATTTTGGCTGTGATTGATTTACTCGCGACTTTTTATTTCCGTTCGGCAGCAACTGAAGACGAGCGCGTCGGAAGTCGTCAGGCATTTGCACAATATATTAGATCAGCGCAGCGCTTCGGATGGAAGAAATGCTCAAGTACAGACCGAAGTGAAGCTGTGTATTAGTTTCAATTTATTTTAAATCACTCATCTATTACATTCGCATTCATTTCGACAACTTCCGGCAGACTGGCGGCGCTTGTTTGTCTATACATCGACGCTTTCAATTTTGCAAATTACGCAGTGCGCGTTTCCGTTTGCAACACATATGAAACTGACAGGACCAAAACGAAAGGTCGATGTGTACGTTAAGAGTGGCGCTGCCTGTGGAACGATGTGTAAATTTATCAATTGATGGAATTGATTTGTCAATGTGTCGTCTTCCTCTTTTTATAAAGAAAAAATTGAAGTTTTGTGTGTGTATTACGTTATATATTATAGTTTTCTGCGGTTTTCTAGTCAAGAAGGTAAAGAAACCACCCACACAAACATTTATCATAAATTAATCAAATGCTCGTTGGTTTGTTAATTTCAAGTTGACTTTGACTAAGTACTAGGACCAAAGCTAGGGTGTTGCTGGAGCTTAATTGAAAGATAAAAGGTTAAATGAAGCAAAGCATAAAAAGAATTCTAATTACTGTTTTTAATCAAAGAACGTTTGCGATTGCCGAGAGCTTTGTCGCTTTCATATTTAATTTCGCGAGTTGTTTTTATTATTTTCTTATTCTTTTGCGCATTTTTCATAACTGAACTTCACCTCTAATTAATTACGTGACTTTTTTAAGGCGGACTACCAGTAGGGACTACCAGCCCACAGTACAAAAACAGACTTAATTAGTTTTAATTCTTAGATTTAATTCTGTTTAACTACATTAATAAAATGCAAGAAATATAATTAAAATTATTATAATTTTGTTCTTGGTTGCCTACAAAAATACTTGCGTTGAGGATACAACCCATGAAAAATCTAATCCAGTGCACACTCTGTCCACCCTCGTCTGTATGCCTGCTTTTTTGGCATGATTATGCATGAGGAGGGTTTGTGAAATAAGCCCAAGACACTCGGCAAGTTCAAATGTGGTTACTTTCGTTGTAGGCAAATGGAATATAACATGTACGAGTGTCAGTGCGAGCACAGGCATCAGCGCCTTCCTTATATTGTGCGATGCACACTGACGCTGACAGCGCACGCCCGTTATTAATGATGTCATTGTAATCCATTCACGTGCTTTCAAGCATCAAATACGTGCCGTCTTTGCCATGATTTTCCATGACAAAAACTTATGCTCCGCTTACGTTTCTTGTGCGTTTCATCTTGTTTGCTGTGTTTTTATTTACGTTTATTCATATATATTTAAATCGGCGTGGTAATGCGAGCAAGCATATGCAGTTGATAGCTTTAATAACCCTTGAAAAATAAAACATTTATTAAAATTTCAGCATCGTGCCTAGGAGCAGGATAAGTGTCTAGGGCAGGGATGGCGAACCTTTTGAGGTGCGCGTGCCAAAAACACCAAATATTTTTTATTTTTACTGACTAACGTGCAAATTCAAAATCAAATAAGTAAAGAGTATACTAATTAAGCAATAACAACATTGGTTTGCGTGCCACAAAAATTTTCAAACGTGCCATGTCTGGCACGCGTGCCAATGGTTCGCCATCCCTGGTCTAGGGCTAGACACCCTTCTGAGAGTATTTATATAGCACATATGTAGTGGCGTCATCTGCTGGTTAGATAAGGGGAGGAAAAGGGCGAATACATGTGTAGTTTGGGTGCAGGAGCAGGTGTCGTGGGGTATTTTAGATAAGAACGAAAGCAAAATGTAGCGGCCATTAATATAATGACTGGCTCTTTCTTCGAGTCGACGCGACGGTTGTTTCCAATCCCCATTTGTATCGGATTTTCTGATTGATGAATGTAAAAACATGCTGCTGAAGAAAACTTTAAACAAACCCAAAACAGCGACACGTTTTTTATTTAATCAGTCGCTGGTTGTACGAGTTCGGTTTTTTTATCAAGCAGTTGCTGTTCACAGATAGAAGAAAAAAATAACTAAAAGTTAAATTTAGACAAATTATAGTATCTGTTATTACTTTTGTATAAAATATTAACTTATAGAATGTTTTCATATCATAGAAGCACACGTGAGTGGCTTTCAAGCAAAGAGCTCAAAGTGTTCATAAGTTCTTCTAGCGCATAAACCTCAACGTATGTGAAGCGAAGTGATCCGTTTTTTATGCGACTTAATGCGTCGTCAAGTGCACCACCTAGCAATTCAAATGCTTTATCATTTATCTCTGGCATATAGAAAGGACTAAGGGTGGCGAAGAACTAGAAATAATAAATATACGTTAATACCGACTGCTACAGGTCCTCTTAAAGAAAGATCACGAACTATAGACAGTTGTAATCTAGGAGGCACATAACGGTACGTAACGTCAGAAAATTACAGGAAAGTGTAATATTAAAGCGCGATGCGCTGATAATTAGGCAATTGCAGGCGCACGTCATGCTTTAAATGCAATTCCTTACAGCTACTATAGTAGTTTCTCGCTTTCTGGGAATGAGTCTCAAGAAACCTGTCAAAAGTCTAAGTTGAACCGGGCAAAAATGGTCATTTCTAAACAACATGAGCTAGTTGCGTTAAGTGGCATGAAAAGTTATAGAATAAACTCTCCTTGTTTGCACTGAAATGTAATACGATATCAGGTAAAAGTCTGCTGTATTACGAAATCCGATGCAACTTCTTCTTCATCTAGGTTAACGTCTGCTATCTATTCTTGAGCTTGACTTTTTTAAAACGGTAGTTTGCATAGTTGTAATCTTGTTCTATGATGAGACGTTGCTACTAATCGCATTTCATTGTTTTTCATACACGGGGAAATCATTAGTTTGTAAGTCACATATTTGTTGGACTTGTTCCAGAGATCCCCACAAAGCGCGGGAAGTTTGCAGGTCGCAGGACGTTGTAAACACTACTTTTCAAGTTTTTTGCGTTTGTTTTGCTGCCTGCTGCGTGTTCTTCGCCCAGCCAAGTCGAGGCAAGGCGAGTCTTGTCAAAACGTGTAACTTACTGCGGGTGCGTTTGGCCTAACTTCACGTTAATGCATCCGCCCTCGCGAAAAACAAGCGTCCTCGGGACAGAACTAGCATAAAACTCACATTCATTTCTTGGTTGGACGCCATGCGGGGAAACCTACCACACTGTATTTTTTTCGCATCTGCAGCAAAAGGGAAAAGTTTTCCACTTTTGTTTAATCACTTTGCCTATGCTAACTTAAATCAAATATTCATCATAATATGTGTGGCGTACAGATATTTACCGACACCAGTTTCAACTTGTCGAGACTGGTGGAGACTTGTTGAGACAGACAACAATAGTTTCGTTGTAGCCGGCGGGTCGCCCAAGGTCTGCGACAGTCAGCGTTTTTGGCTTACCCGGTCGCGCCTGAAGTGCGGCTAAGCCAGTTCACTCAGCACGTTGTTAGAGAGAGGTCTAGGTTTCAGAGAGTTTTGCTGAAATAAAGTCTGTGTTTCTAGTTTGAGTCAAAGTCGAGTATAATGGTCGATTTATGCTCACCAGTTAACATGTAACATTTAAAACTTAACACTTAAAACTTAACATTTAAGAGACCTACTACTACTCATACACATTACTGAGTATTTAGGTGGGACTGTAGCAGTAGTGGTAGCGACGGACGCTTAGTTTCTTTGTGTCCGAGAATCAGTTTCCCACAATATGCAACTTAAGTCATAAGAGATCGAGATATTAAGGTTGCATTTCTCATGAATAGTTTGTAAGCAATCTCTCTTTTATTTGGATTGTTTATTAATAATTTTTTATTCCATTTGTTTCAGGTATGATCATTCATAACTGGGAAGACTGTCAAAATCTAAAACTAAGAGGGAATTTGTGGTAAGATTGAGGTTACGAGAGCTGCGAGCAAAGAAGCAATAATGTAATGCTATCTTCACATTTCCTGACATATTCATGCACTTTGGGTGTCTCTAGTGTCTTTATTTTAACGGAAGTTTTCGGAAGGAATATTTTGCGCAGTTTGTTTAGTTTTTAACCGAGTCAAAGTGTGTATGCTTTTCTATAATAATGCAGCAGGTGTCTGTGTTCGACTCGCACAGATTAAATTAAATTCTTTACAAAGCAAGTACTGCGTGTTTGGCTAGGTGTTTCGCGTTTATATTTCATGTTACTTCGTTGACTTGGGCTCATTTTTCATGCGCCTATTTTATTTTTTACCGTTGTTGGTAGCAGCGCGAGCAGAAGCGCCACAGACGTCGTGAGATTCATTATAAATGACACGGACGTCAATAGGTTCGCCGCTGGAGTCGCCACCGTCGATTTTCAATATTTCTTGCGGGCGGTGTTGGTGTAATGGGAATAAATCAATTACTTAAGAGCATTCGTTGCTTGTTCGATGACTTGCTTCTTTGTTGAATGAGCGTTGTATGTCGCATTTTATTTAGACGCACGCAACGCGTCAAAATTAGTTAATTAAATGTAACATAATAAACAAACTCAATTGCCAGCACATTATCGTTGACTGGAATCAAATTTAATATCAATTTGATTGTGTTTAGCAAGAAGCATAGGCGCAGACTTCACTTGACACTTTACTACGTTGTTGTTATTAGGCAATTAACAGTAATTTACTATTTCTTGCAAACACACTATTTATTGATTGCTGAGGTAATTAGTTTCAGATTTGCAGTAACATTTACATACGTTTTAATATCAATATAAATCAATTTTATTTTTGGAAATTGCTGAAAGGGAAATTAATTTTGTTAGTGCTATGCTGTGGGTAATTTAATTATAGTTTTACGCACGCATCGCCAATGTCACTATACCTCTGGTCACTCTAAATATTTATATTGAGTTTGTTTATTAAATTATTGTCAGTGCCATACATTGAATCAATTTAATCAATCAGTGTTAGTTTACATGATTGAGTTTTATTTGAAGAACTAAATATACCAATTTTACTGCAATAAGAGCAGATAGTTTTAGTCAAGTGAAAGTAGGACAGGTAGGAAGCCTCCTGCGGACATTCCAGCCAGCGAAATGCAAATCTGGCAAGTAAATTGTGTTAATTTAGTTAATAGAGTTTAGATTTGCGCCACGAGGTACTTGCGGTCCGCTTTAATTGCAGAAATTTAAAGCGCAAGCCCAAATTCATGCATTAAACCCGACTAACTTTTCCTCGTGAAAGTGTGTTTGTTGGGTCTGTCTATTTGAATATGTCTGCTGTCGTACAACTGGAAAATTTTACATTTTTAATTGTGCAACCTTTAATTGCTTCATTACCACTAAAACAACAACGCCTTGTTAAGTTGCATTTACTATTAGTACTGTCCAGGCCATTTCTTTTTCTCGACGTAATTGTATTCTCATTCTGAAGCTGACGGCTAAACTGAACTACGAGTAGTGCCTACTGTTCTTGGAGAGATTTGCACTGATTGCAGAGACGCAGGCGTCCTCGTGTAGTTCTTCATTGTTTTCCGCACACGTTCGACGTTCTTTCTGGTATTTTTATTCCTTCACATGGCATGCTCATTGGTTTCGCGTTGATATTCTACGAACACCGCCTGAACACGCGTTTTGTATTCCGCCCGAGAACGGTTCTCTCGTCATTTGTATTTCGCGTAGCCGTAGAATTTTTCCCTCGTTTCCTTCGGCACTCTTGATGTGAGGTGAGATTTGGGTTGACTATTCAGGTCCAGCACTCACTTTGTCATTATTTTAAATACTTTATGCTTCACTGGCTCTCCGAGTGGACACTCAGTTCAGTTATTGACCTTGAGGTTCATTGCAGAAGAACGTGCTTTCTTCCCTTTATACTCGAGAAAATTTTCTCACTGGTAGAATTTAGAACGCAACCGCCTGGATGGAATTGCACTGAGCTCGTTTGGTTTACTTTATTTGGTTTCATTTAGTTCCTACTCCAACTAGTCAAAGGCTATTCTTACTCTAGTTTCGTTTTATTTTGACCATTTATCCTAGTTTTCGTCCTTTTGTATCTGAAACGATGATTTGGCAAGATTTTCCTCTTATTTTTTGCGCTTTACTCGGTCGCGAGAGAATATATTAGACGTGCATGGATATTCCGTGATCGACGTGAAACATATCGCGTTCTGCCAAACTTGTTCAGTTTCTTGGAGTTTTATGAAGGATGCAGGCAAAGTGGATGCAGAAGCGAAGCGGGCTGTAAGCCGGCGAGATGAAGATTGCTTAGCTTCAGTTGGGAGTTGCGAGGGGTGGGGTTTCAATTAGGAATATTGCACGTCAATGCAAAAGTCCAGAAGTGCAGCTTGGAACTTGCAGTCGTTTTGCAGCCATTGTTACTTCGAACAAACGCGTACATTTCAGTAGATGAAAAGATGATGGTATAAAAGTTCAATACCACAAGGAGACAGCTGCATATCGGATACAAATTGAAACTTGTATCGGAAATTTCTTGCGGTGGCAATGAGTTAATTCCGGGGAATTAATTAATTCCCCGGAAGACATAAGTCGACTGGGTCGCTTGTGTGTACAACCCTGCACAAACTCTGATTAGAAGTAAAAGGCAATCGGCGGCAAAAGCCGCACATAAAGTTGGACCGCATCGAATGGTCCGTGTGCCGTTTAAGTTTTACATGTGGGTATAAACTTGAAATCATGTCTTCTCAGGTTGCAGGCCAATTCAACTGAATTGTGCCTTTCCAGGACCAAACATGAGTATCTAAATATTAATAAGTAGTAAACTTAGCACGTTCTCACCCACCTACACTTGTATGTGATTAATGTAAACCGATTTTACCAGAGTTCTGGTATTTGCATTGTCGGGTGGTGAAAGCAACAAATAGCTATATTTCAAGTCATGTGAAGACACTGTGACGTGACCAGGACCAGGACCGTGAGATGAGATGCATTCCCTTTGGAATTTAAACACATTTGCATTGTTGGGCGTCTGCTCACTGGTTGCCCGAAATACACTAAGCAACAAAAACAAATCTGTTTGTTTCCTTGGAATTATTGATTGTTTAACTTTGTTGAATAATTTACCGACCACGAAATAGAACGTAGGAAATATTTATCTGGAGCACTTCCAAGCGTGGCTAAATTTTAAGCACGTTGGCAAAGTTGGCAGACAATTTTTAATAACGAGCCTCGGGGGTGCAGTTTTATCAAGGATTTTGCTGTTTATAAGGGTAGTTATTCATACACGATAGAACATTCAACACTCCTTGCTCACTATTCTTCGAGTGCAAAGGTAATCACACTTTTATTGGACTTTCTGTAGGTATGGGAGGAGGTTAATATTAATTTGGCAATAACTTATCAGCGCAAACAGTGCTCCAACAACTGATAACTATCAGCGCCTAAGCACACAAACAATCAATCCACCTGCGCGGTTCCTGCGTTCTTGAGGCGCCTCCGGCTGAATTGCTGTTTGTGGAAGCAATGGGAAAGCACCCTTAGTTATCTATCTACGCCTCAATCTATTTGGCATTCGCATTCGGTGAAAGGGGATACGAACAAAACTTGAGGCAGTTTAATAACTCTCACGACGTAAACGGTGTGTTATGTGATAGTTAGCTTCAAACAGTCGGCAATTTATTACCATTTGGATAAAAATGGTCAGTTCACAAGTTCACACAACAAGCTGAGCAATAAATTGCTTTATAATATTATTATCTTAAATTATTGTTTTTTGTTTTCCTTTTGTCTTTGTGCTGGCGTTTATGCTGGTGTTAATTGTTTTCTTCATTAAGCCATTTCTTCTCCATGTCTTATAAAACTGCTACCGGACAGAGAACAGAAATGACCATCAGTCCTAGAAAAACTCATCTTATCTAGTTTCTTTCCTTTTCGTTGCTTTCCTTTGCTCTGGCCTGGGTTTCTTTAGATTTTGTCGTCTTCTTCGACGCTCCATGACTGTGTCGTTTCTTTGTAGTCCCCGTGGTAACCTCGTTCCGACTGATGACATGTTTTTCTGGCGTTTTCTTACACGCGCCTATCAGGAACTGACAGTGACGTCCTGTGCCCAGCCAGGCCACTAGGGAGATAATTCGACGGTATTAAAGCCGTCTGCATTCAATGTATGGTGTGTCAGCGTAATGCGTAGAAAAAATGCCAAAGCGCAAGCGTAGACGCAAAGCATGATTACGACACTGAAAACAGTTCTTCAATATTCCCTATAGAACGCGAGATATTCGAGTTTAAAATGTATGAATTCTCAAACCTCATTTTTAAGGGCCAAACCTCATATTACAAAAATAGGAATTAGCTTAGTCAACCGCAGTTAGCAAAAGGAAGTTTTTTTTATTGGAAAGTCGAGGGTAAAGAACTAATTAATTAGATATTGGTAAGGTTCTTGATTGTCTTTTCTAGGTTCTTTTTTTATATTCAATCTTATTAATCCTAAACTAATACTAATTAATTTAATAAATCTTCATATATTAGCAAACTTAATTTCTGAAGGAAATTGCAAAACCTATTACTTCAGGACTTGTTCAGTTTTTCTATTTTTAGAAAGCTTGGTATTAAATTTAAGATTAAGATTCTGGGCTTATTTTATCCAAACGACATCGTCTCTCTGCATCAAGATCAGGAATCTAATCATGAACCTTTCTCTTAGAAGAAACCTGACTAGCTTTAGGCCTGCAAATAGAGCTGAATAGCGCTAATTAACTATCCAAATAAATCCATTTGCTGGGCGAATGTCTGGCGACGCATTTAATTGTTCTCTGGCTTCTGGGTTGAGTTGAACTGCTGCCAATTTTAATTTCGTTCAATTGGAATTCAGCCGGTCGGTATCGATTCGCAGAGCAAATCTTGACAAATATGGCGAAATGAGCCCTCGTTTAACCAGCACTCTCTCGCCTGGCCAACGACCTGAAAACATTTCCACGCGTGAATATTGATACGTTGTGTTCACATTCGTGCAGTCGGCCATTAACATGCTAAGCATGGCATTAATTTCACTTAATTCGCAGAGATCGACATTACACCATAATTAATTAATCATTACACTGCGTAGGTATACGATGCTTATGTAATAAACATTTTATTTTCAAATTTGATTGCTTCTTGGGCTCAAGCTAGCACAAGAAAATGATGGCGCTCGTCTCATAAATTTGAGTAAAATGCGCTTAAGGGTAGATGGTGGGAGGAAATAGCGACACAGAGGGGGCCGTGTTACGGTGCCTTTGTTTTATTTGTGGGAATTAACACGATGCGCGTGTTATAATTTATATATTTCAGGCGTTTTACTGTGCGCTCTGCTATGTCTAAACATGAGGATATTGTAGGCAAGTTCAGCCTTAACCCACGAGCAAATACGAAATATTATTTTAGGCTGTACACGGTTTGTACTTTAGAAACTTTACTTAAACTGTAGTGAAATCTATGTCCAGTTATAATTGCTTCCTTGTTGTTGTTCGAGTTGTGACAGTGAAACGCAGAAAACAAATGGTGCAAGTTGTAGATGCAAACTTCGTCCTGGGAATTTAGGGCAAAGCGCAGCTAAGTCAACACGGAGACTATAAGTGGAACCCACGTGTTTGCTTTGAGTTTACGCGGTGTAAACGCCCTGTGGCACTTACTGCTTTGTACTTACGAAGACACCGAAAGGCTTATACTTAAAGATGTTGTCTTTCGTTAGCATTTGACGGATTTGTTAATATGTTCCAGTGAATTGAGGTTAGGTTAGTATATACAAGATGGGGACGCTAAACACGCGAATTAATACTATCGCTGCAATAAATCGCATGCTATTGTGCAGCCGCAAATATACATCGCGCACTTAATGGGCGCGCAGACGCACATTACTCGGACGCGCCCAAGGTGCGAATATATCACTGCGTATCACCGAACAGGGATTTGCAAAGATCCTACGTTGGTAACTCATTTGGACACTTGGTTACCTCATTCTCAACCGACGGTTTTATATCCGTTTCTTCTGCATTTGATGATTATTTATTAGCAACACCGAACTTCCTTTTACATATCTCATAATACAAAAAAAAACGTGAATGAATTTGAAAAAGATTAATTTAATATGACTTAAGGACCCTTCGGGGAAACATGTTTTTTGAATTAAAAATATGTTTTCATAAAAGTTTACTCCTTGGAGGTATCCAACTCATTGTGCATTACGACCAGACATTGTTGTAATCAATCGCGGCAAAACCTAGCACAGCCTGACAGGTGTGGTAGAAGAAGTCATGCACAAAATAGTTAATTACAATTTAGCTTGTAATTGCCGGGCCATTTGAGTCTCACTCAGACGGTGCAAAGCAAGGCAAGGCGCTTGGCTGCGGCTTTGAGGGAATGAATTAGCGGTGACGGCTGCAACGCCTTAGACTGACAGCGATGCACACGCCATCCGCGCCTTCGCTCTTCAACTTCTTAGGAAAAACAGCCGACAGCTTTCATTTGCAGTGTTGCCACGTCTCACACCGTTTCCGGTATTTTGCCTGTGCTGAACACTGTTCTCGTCAAGTAAACTTTTATTCACGCATTATTAGAAATTCAATTTTGATTTTTAAATCGGATTTAAACTAAACCACAAATAACTATAATTGATTGGATGATAAATAGATCTATTAGAAGTTGAATTGGCAAATTGGCAACAGTTGGGCGGATGTCTTGTACGTGTTGGCGAGCCATGTCTGGTCGTGAGGATTTGAGTAAATTAGCGCCGTTGACATGCCTAGCTGACCGAGGGTGCTACTGGCTTTGGCACTGGCGCTGGTGTTGGCAAGAATCCTTCGTATCCTCGTTGGCGGTCGGTTGCAATGCCGCTATCAGTGCAGATGCGAGCGACGTGACATCACAAGCGTGCAATACAATAAAGAAGCGCGTGTTCTCTGGATCTGAACGTGGCCAGCGAATTGTAACGGTCAACTGAACTGAACTAAAGAGAAGAGAAACTCTGGTCCACAGAAGACAGTAAGCGTTTGAATGCACAGTACGTGCGCTAGCGCTCGTCCAACGCCGGAAATGGCAACGTTGCGCGTACAGTGCTGCCACATCCACCACGATGCTATGGCAAGTCAAGTCAAAGCCATACCCTTACATGGCATGTTGATTTGTATAGTTGGCAAAATTGTGCGGCTGCTGCCGTCAACTTGTAGAACTTTGCAGGAGGCAGCTTTCTCGATTAGTCCTAATTGTATTAAATTTCTATTCATTGAGCAACTCCACGAAACACCAACCACAGTGAATCAACTCAAAGGAATGTGTTGGGTTTATTTATCAACGTACAATAACCCGTATACGCAACTTAATTTTGATTTTTGCCAAATGCAGTTTTGCACAAGTGTTTGCAAAACATGAAGTTGAAAGAAAACTTATTCTGAGTTTTCGATTACGACTTAGAATTGAGCATATCAGGATGAAGTGTCAATAAAAGTCCTTAATTGATTGTGAGTTATGCTGGAATAAATTAATCGCTTCATTTGCATATCAAAACGAGTCAACTCGTCCTGGAACTTTTCTTTCTACATCCAGTCATCGTTTTTGTCAGTGGGTTCTTTGATTGGATTTTTAAATGAGGTTTTCTTACAGTTCGCCTGCATTTTTTTGTTTTTTTTTCTCGGGTCAGTTACCTCACCTAGTCAGAGACATTGACTACACATACCAATGGTAGCAGCACTAGACTTGTGTAATGTTTTTCCTATGCATATTGTACATTTACCAGAGTTTGGAATTTTGCTATTTGATGTTTGACGTTTGACGTTCACACAGCATACGAGGCACTAAATGAACGTGCTAAATTACTTTTGCATGCCTGGCTGTCAACCAAGTGAATCATTTGTTCGTTACTGAAATTTGGTGAGGAATTTGTTTACACACTTGATTTTTACACTTTGAACTACTTTTGTGCTGGTAAATAGTATTTGACTTTGTAAAACTAACTTTAAAATGGAATATATGCATGTTGTGCATATTTCGAGGTAGATTCTTGCATCTATCCACCAGCATCTGTATGCATTTACGTAGTGTATGTAAATTCCTTGCTTGTTTTGCAGCCCACAGTCAGAGAGACTAAAGTTTGTCGTTTTCGTATTACTGACCCAGGTTCATAACAAGAACCTTTCGATTTAGTGGTTTCCCTAAAATCTTGTCTTTATCTCAGTTCTGGACACAAAAAAGCGCAAAAAGGCAAAAGAGTAAATGTAAATTCAAACATTTGAAGGGTGGATAGGTATTTAAGTAGAAACAGAAGAAGTTCTAGTTGAAGTTAACGTTGAAGTCATTCATCTTGTGCTTGTGCGAATAAAACTAAACTAAACTATATGGTGCTACTATCAATTCCTTCATCCAGTAGCCTTGGATTGCTTTAAATCTTCAAAAAGAAAACGGAAGACTCATTTGGCGATTAGGATAAAACGTCGTCCTCTTCGCTGGCTTCAATCTCTTAGGTGAGCCCGCATTACCAACCCAAAGTGAGCCTTAAAGCTGCCCATTCTTCTAGAAAAAAGATATAATTTAATTAATCTTGCCCGATTCGCGACCAGCCAATAGAACCTGCAGGCGGCAAGCCACAAAACAAATCAATTTTCCTGCAGTCTTTTTATTACCATTTTATTTTATTTTTGGCTCATCCTCCGGTTGTATGTGTTTCTTGTATCAATCTTTTCGAGCGTTTTTTACAACATCGACGGCCCTTCCTTTGTTTGAATGATTATGAACAGGACAATGATATATAGCTCACCAGTGTGTGTTTAATTAATTTGTCATGCGCATTGTCAGAGCGACAACCATTTGCAGACTTTTTAGCATTTTATAATTTCCAGTTAATTGTGATTGATATTGAAAAGTTTGATTCAATTTTAATCATTTATTATTTTATACCAGCACGCACATGATGTAGAGAAATGTATTTATAAATCGTATGTTTTTTGCAACGCCACGCGTGTGTGGTGTTTGCTTGCCTTCAGTTCTATTGAATCCACGCGCCGAGGATTATTTTTTATCCGGCTACCGCAAACGCCCCCAGTGCGTGATGATTTTTGAATAAATCTGCTTGTTCTCCGAACGCATGAATTTATTTATGGAATAACGAGCCCCAATGTTGGCTGTACGCTGTTTTATATACGATATGCATGCGAAACCCGCAAAATCTGTTACGCAGCCTACAAAGAAATAAATCTAAATTCACATGAACATTTGATAGCGCATTCGTTTTCGCATTCGCATTCTTTCTAGTCGTTGCCTTGCTTGATGGCATTTTGCTTGACTCCAGTCTGCTTTGCTTTTCTTTCAAGGCAAAAGCTTTGAAAAGAAACTATAAAAGAGAAGAGTCTCTAGATGTAACGTAGTAGTGTTACGGTTATTAGGAGTG
>NBZA01003400.1:35544-54888 GCA_003054995.1 Aleochara bilineata
AAATAATTACACTTATTATTACACTCGTTGAACTTGTTAAAATTCCAGCGAGCTGGTAGATTGCAGCCGAGTTCTGGCCTGACAGTCGCTTACGCTTCTAATACACGAGCGCAATTTATATTCGCGTTCGCAGTGCCTCGTTCCTCGGAGGCAGAGGCGATATGTTAGTCGCTTTTAATATTATTAAACTGCAACAGTGTAGCTGCGTACCGCTTCCAGCGCTCTTATCAGGACGCCATGCTCGGCTATGACAAGCAAGGGTAGGGCAATTGTTGCTGCTGTTTAGATAATAAGCCATTCCTTGTCTTGTGTCTATATTTCTTCGTCTAAATCCTTCTCTGTCTCCGCTGATAAGCATGTTTTAAATACATTTTAAGAATTGACTTAAAATTTAAATAATTTTTTATTTAGTGTACGGTATCTTTGTTAAGATACAGAACAATTCCTTCTCGGGTTATTTTTAGTCTTGTATTCGGTTTCGTAAAGTCTCCTGAAGGTCTCATTTGCAACAATATATATTACGAGCGTAGTTTAATCACCTGTTGGTGGAAGAATACCGGGAAGAGCACAAAACAACAATGAGATAGTATTACAATTATGACGCATTTCCTCACGTTTCTTCACTGTAAGAAGCTTACAGTTTCAGTTTTCTTCATTATTTTTTCACTTGTTTGATATCCTATACTTTTCAAAAGTTAAGACAACTGTTTAGTAATTGAGTACTCATAGTAATATAGCAACAAACACACAACTCACATGTCGATAGCCAGATGCAGGACCTGTCTTAATAGGATTTGAACTTAACTCTCACGGATGCTGAGCACGTATGTGCTCAGTAAAATCAGATAGAATACATTTACTCTATTGGTGCACTCTTGCCTCTACAAAACTTAAGTGAATATTGAATGTTTGGTACATAATTTGCCTTAACGTTCACATATTCCCCACCTTAGTGGGGGTGCAGGAAACCGGGTGCCAGATATAGATTTCCCAAAACTACAAGGCGCACTCAACAGGGTGCCACGGATTTCTAAAAACTACAAGAAAAATCATAACCTATTGTATCTAAATTGCCCCTTCGACGAAGGACACACTATTTGCTCATGGCCATAAAAGACGTACATCCCTCAACTATGAAGCATAGCGTAACACAGTTGTAACTTTTTGTTTGGTTGATTTTATTTGGCGTTTTCCTAGGAATGATTAGACTGCTGACGGCATTATTGTGGATCAAAGTTGAACAAAGTTTAAGCGCTGCTAATTAGAATACAAGTGTTTCCATCGTAGGGCAAAGAGAGTTCTTAATGGGTTTGCTTCCCAGTCTGTAAAATTATTTCTAGTGGGGTGAATGTGTGAAGTACAGTATTTTTGCTGTCTAATGGATCAAAGCGGTCACTTCGGTTATCCATTTGATTAGGTATTCTAAGCTTCCAGACAGTGGTACTGACTAAGCCTTTTAGCCAATGCACCGGGAATGTATCTCATAAATAAAGTTCATTTTATGTGCGCGGCGTATTGTCACTCTTATATATGGAAATTCGTTTTACATTGTGTGCACAGGTTTTGTGTCATCCTCTTTGCAGTTTGCTCTACTCTCCTGTGCTATATAAAAATATTAATATTTAGTTATTGCTCGATTGAATCCCGGCGAACATTACGTTAGACAACAATAAATCCATGTTAAGCGCCAACCTGAAAATTTGAAATAAACTAAATATATTTAATTAAATATGTATTGGGTTTTTATTATACTTTTGTATATTGATATCTATTAATAATTAACAGTCAATGCCAATAGAATACTAAAATGATATTGCACTACAAGTTTAATTGGATTTGGTTTGAATTGATTCCATTGTCAGTATCACAATCAGTCAGAACTGGAGTTGAGTTGTGTCTGAGTTTTCATCAATTCAGCTGCGGATTTGGTTTTAATATGTGGAATATGCTACATAATAGTAGCGAACAACGATGATTGTTTGGTGTGTTATCATATGTTCAGCTCTGTGGTGTAGTGCGTCATCCTGATGACAATCATTTCTGTAATACTTGAAGCGAACAATAACCGAACATGTATAACCGACATACGAATAATTTATCACCAACTGCTGAGGGCGCACATGTGAAATCTTAAAGTTTCTTAGACACGTCTCTGCTTGATTAATTAATGCTCTATCTCAGGAATTTGATTATATTCACCTGATTAGATAATGAATTTTAGATTACTATTTGGTTTTGTTCAAGTTAAACAATTAGATTGTGTGTTAATTGAAAATTAATATTAATATCTGCATTTAGTATTCATTAAACTTGACAATTTATTTAATTGAAATTATTCTGAAGTGCACTTGTTATTTCTATACTTAATTAATTTTAAAGAATTTTTTATTTCTACACAAGAGAAGCAACGGCATGCAAATTCCGGGATGGTCAGGATAATGCAATCGATGAAAATCACTAACAGTGTAACGCAACTGCTACTGCAGTGGAAATTCATCAGCACGCTACGGCATGCGACATTGCATTACACGGGAGTGATGCTAGCGAGTGTACTCTGGCTCGTTACAGACTGTGGCTACAATGCATTGCAACAAAAAACATGTTTCTGAGCGCATTTTTAACTAAACCAATTAATCAAGCATTTGGTCCGATACTACGTACGCAGTACTAATATTCTGTAACAGTACTAATGAATGTCTGTCTATACGCAATTCAAAAATATATTTTTTGTTTTTTCTTGTAATTCAAAAAAGTATGATACACATTTTTCAAAATGTCAATACAAAAATGTCAGGGCACAATTATTTATTGTAATTGTAGATCTACTTTGAGATATATATAGACCTAGGATGCGTTGATGAGCAGTTTCGTCCTTGAAGGAAGAGAAGACGCGTGTCTGTAGGACGATGTAGAAATCAATACCCACCCTCGCCAATACGCGCAAATGAATACCACATGCGCAATGCGCAGAAACTGCAAAGCAAAAGAACTTTTATTTTTTTATTTTCCTGACACCATCCGTGTTGTTTGGATTAATACTGAAATTCTTTCTATTCAAGACGTTTTTTGACTATTTATTTCTTGAAAGTAAGTCAACAAGCCCAAAGATCAGGGAATTTATTTTACTTCTACTGATCACACCAAAGCACAAGGTGAATGTTTGGCCAAAACTGGAGGTAGTTAGCAGGACATGCTGTAAATTCAGCGTGGAGAGCTTCTAATCAAGATCTCAACTACACACAAGCGCGAGGGTAGCCAGCCTAATCTCTTTCATTAGACTTATGTGGAAACTTCTCTAGTCTTACCCTGCCCTACTCTCTTCTGGTCTGGGCTTGTTTATTCAGGTGATAAAGCTGTATTCTGTTGCAAACCTGTTCAAACTAGGTGTTTTAATTTCACGTCTTGTTTCATTTGATTCCGTTTTGTACGTTTTGGAATAAAAATATTGTTTCCGTGGAATTTTTTCTTCAGTCTGAGGTTAGATTAGGTTAGATGAGCTTATCATCGCTTTGCGATCGAAGCAAAGATGGCAAGTTACATTAATATATTATCTGAACCTGAAAGAATAAGCTTTGTGCACAAAGCAATGAGGCCGCTAGGGTCTTTCGAGTCCTACGCTATGGAGTCATTTTGTGATGTATCTTGTTTCCACATGGTTGCTCGAACAAAAAAGCAGAGACGAAAATACTATAATGGTTGCTTTCTTCTGCTGCAGTTTTAGCTCTTGGAGGAATTTCCCAGCGTCTTAGTTCCAGATCGCTGGGCAATTATTTTGACCCGAAGACGCATTAAGACGCTTTGAACACGTTCTGGTCGATGGTACAAGCGCAGCTAGGGCTCGGGTCGCCCGTCTGTTTACTGCAGGTGCGAGGGCTCAAAGGCGTAATTCAATTTCCGCTCCAGAGTAAATATTCTTCTTCTTTGCTTTGTATCCGTCGTCGATTCGAAATCGTGTCGGAAATGATATAATGACTCTGGTTGGCCGTGAATTATTACTTCTTCTAGTTACTTCCAATTCATAAGAATGAACAAGAAACTGCTTACGTTGTATAATTATTTCCGAAGAATGATGTTCATGGTCTTGCGAAAAAGTTTGTTTTTATCAGGCGAGGAGACTGCTTTGTCATCACTTTTATCTTGATTTATTTTTACTGATGATGAAGAATTAATATTTGCACTCGTTTATCAAGTGCATGTTATTACAACAAATTAAGCTCCTGTTATAATGTTAAAGAGGATAAATAAATTTGAAAATTTTTAATTAGTAATTCAAACGAAGTAATTCTGATTTCAAGTTCAGTCGGTAAATCAGATTTGAACGCTTTCGATGATTTGCGCATTTGACGACATGCTGGAAACTTTGGAGAAGTGAGATCGATGAGCAAACTTACGCGACGACATCTCATCTCAATGCAAACTTGCAATTGTTTCCTATGCAAATGCATACTCAAATGCGAATGCAAATTCATTTAACATATTGCAAGTGTTCTATATGCGATTTAACAGTTTGCCCATCTGACCTAATATCTGATACTTATCTGTCCTAAATGACAGATAATGACAGACAGTTTTTACGCTTGTTTGTCATGCTTGTGTTTCAATGTTTATCATACGCAATAAGTTATTAAACCTGTAAAATTAATTTAGCAGAAGTGTTTTTCTGGACTTTGAAAATATACAGACAAACTTCAACTTTAACTCCAGCTGAAATCATAATTAAAATATGTATATATCATTTTTTTGTTTTGTTTTTGACTGTAAATAAATCAGTTATTCAGCAAGTGCGAAGTTGGAAATTATATTTTATCACATTTCTCTACGTTTCAGTTAGAAACTAATTAATCCAACTTTGACGCTAGAAAAGTGTGTGCTTTTGACGTTGATGTAAATAGAAATTAACTGCGAATTGTGTTTCTGTGTCTGCATTCGTGCTTCGCGCTGTCGAGGACACTTCTTTTGGCTGAAAATGTTTGCTTATGTGCACCGCTGCACCAAACTTTCGTCGTCGACGCGTAAAACTGCCACTCCGCAAACTACTTTTCAACATCGTATTTTCAGGATAATTAATTTCAGTTTTTATCATTTGAGTAACGCCACCAAAGTTAGGCAACGTTAGGCAAGGACCTCCTTGGAGAATACGATTCCTTCCTTGATGATATAATATTTTCTGAAAGAAGAACAAGGGTGGAACAAAGAAATAAATTGGCAAAATGGAGATTCAATTTTCGCAAGCGCGACCCGAAATATGTCCAACAAATATCCATGTATTGAAAGGGACAGAAAGGACAATTTATAACAATTGCTTCTCGTGGGACTTTCAATAACAATGCGTTCGTCCTTCCAGCTTTCAGGCTTCCAGACTTCTTTCTTCCAGTATCCGGTTGGTTGTCTCGCCGTCTGCCAATGTTTCACCACTAAGACGACTGGCTATACATTGTCTATATTGCTTTTTAGCTGCCCGTCTAGTAATTCAACAATACACCCGACTTTTCTTTGAACTTTTCACTTTTATTACGTTCTTTCTTCTCGTTAAACTACAATTTCTGTTTCTTCTTTTATCTCTAGAGCGTATTTTCCATGCCTGGGGTTGCAAAGTAAACACATATAGAAGTATGGCCCGTTTACACAAGATAAGAGTAAAGAGTAAGCGGATAACATTCACTTAAAACAAGCACCTGGTGTCTTTTCCTCTGCCTGAAAAGCAAATTTGCATTTTAATTCTTTTCGTGTGGATTTGCACTTGCATTTTAACCCTACAACTGAACTCAAGTCAAGTTGCGGTCTTCTTGTATTTCTATTTGGGTTTGCGGACGGGCGGTGAAACCTTATCCGATCGCATGGGTAGATTGATGAAGAACCTAAAGTGTAATTCAATTAAAATCTACACCACCGTGACTGATCTACGACTCGATTGCTGCTGCCGTCAGGGATCGACAGCTTAGGTTAGGCTAGGAGTGCATTTGAATCACGGGTTGCTTGTATCAGGTCGCGAAGGTTTAATGATACTCCTCAACTCGCCGCCACTACAGCTAGCAGGTGCTTTCTAATTCCTTCGAATACGATCAAAGGCGTAATTCATGTCATTCCCTTATCACAATCGCTTGCTTCTCGGATGTCTCGCAATGTTTCAATTGTCTCTCCTGGCTGTCCTAATAGCTGGTTCGTGTTTCAGTAATTTAAACTATTCTAGACTAGATTCGAGTAGATTTAACAAAAAGAATAATTGAATAACGTAAATAAAATAAAAAAACATAAGAAAAGGGCAGAAGAAATATGAATTGCAATGAAAATGAAAAGGCAAGATAAAATATAAAACGAAATGGGAGGGCGGGAATGAGTTACTGAGAGTGGCGACTACGAAGGAGAAATATCGCGATTTTTGCGTTCTTTGCCAGCGTCTTCGCAGGCTTGGTTTGTCTTGCCTTCGACTGTGGGTCATTGAATACACGTACATGCTTGTAGCTTGTATATTCGTTCCAAGGACGAAAACCTAGCCTATCGTAAATCAAAATACCGATTTCTGTACGTACACCGTCTTATGCTTAGTATTTGCAATCAGCTATTATACGCCAAGACGCACCAGAGAATTCAACATGGTACTGCATTTGACAGTTTTAATAAATCAAATTACATTCAATTTTATAAAGTTTGAGTTTTAGTTTATTAACGTTTTGTTTATTGCTTGATTGGTATTTGTGATACCTGAATATTGGAAATTTCTAAGCAAACAGCACGTAGAACACTGAACACAACCCATAATACTGAAGTTCACTCTGAAGTTGAACTGTAGCTCAAGTGGAATCGCATCACAATCAGTCGTACAAATATTGACCACATGAAATTCTTTCATATGGTTGGTTTTCATTATTAAACAATATTTTCGATCAGCATTTTTAATTAAATTTATGCTGTATTAATTTTCCAAACGTGTAATGTGATGCTAATTTAAATATTGCATCAACTTTTGTATTTAATTAACTTGTATTGAAGGTAAAAATAAATTAATGAACTATGTATTATTAATTATGCAAGGGAGCATAGCAGCTTGCATATGCATATGAAGCGGTAGCCTTTAAATATTCATCAGGCGATTATTCAAAAACTCAACGCTTCTCAACGTTCTCCTCCTAAAACAATATTTGATTAACTTTTCGATTCTGCATATGAGCCATAGTTAAGTATATTGTATTGTTTAAATGGCAATTCTATACATTCTATAATTCTATACCAGTACAGTTAATATTCTTTGTTAATCTTGAAAGTCGTACTTGGTTTCTGCCAGGTTAACAAAATCAGCATTAAATAAAATAGGTACTTGATTTGAGTTGATTAAATATTAATTGATGCTATGCCAATTTCTGAAAAGCAAACTGCGTCGAAATTAAAGCACACAAAAGTGGGGGCGCTTTTCTTGAGTTCTGCGTAATTTCATAAGCAGCCGCAAGGAATAACTTTAATTTCCTTCAATAATATGCCTTGAGCGCACTTATAATTTTTCACTTATCTACTTATTGGCTTGCATAAATGATAAACCTTCGAAAGAAAGTTACTTGTAAATCAAACATTTTGTGTTTACTCGGTGGATAAAAGACTGAATATAGCAGATTTAAACAAACCGTTCTTCAGGAAAGAGCATTTATGTATTTAAGAAGAAGAAGAAGAAGTAAAACTAAGTAAAGAAGTAAAACATGTTGCAAAATTAATTAAGTACTTAACCATTTACATAATTTACTTGAATTTGAAAAAACGAATGAGAGGATATTTGTGCATAATTATCTTTCTTTGGCGTCAAAAAAAGCAAATAGGAAAATATAAAAAGAAAGACATGTTAGATCACGAAGTAGGTATATGTATTCATCTAAATTTTTCGATTAAATTTTGACATTTGAATGCATTGCATTCGTAAGATACACGTGGCAAGTTAGGAAGTTGTTTAATTACTCGGCGTCCCAGCCACCAGAAAGCCGCTTGGGGATAAACTTCTTCTCAACTCGCGCAAATCCGAAAAGTATCTGCAAGTTCTTTACGTGCGGTCGAAACACTGTGGAGATAATAATAGATTTTCACTCTCTTTCCCTCTTCCTTGGCAAGAATCTTTTCCTTTTTTTAGTAAATGAAAGAGAACTTTGGATCTGGAGTCAGCGCTTCAGCGGCGTGTGTTCTGCATTACCAAATGCTGCGCACGTGCGTACTTAATGATTCGTTATCACTTCTTAAGAAGGAAGTAAGTAGCTTTCGGCACGGATTAGACTAACGAGTTATTATGCCGATAAGCTTGTAATAAAACACCGCTTTTTCTCGGATGGTTTGTTAGGTTAGGTTAGATTAGGTTAGGTTATACAATATTAGATGGCTATTCACACATTTATATAAAAACAGAACAGGGCAAAGGACCAAAAAAACTAAAAGCATGGCTCTGAACAACAATAAATTAAACTGGACTATAGAGTTGATAGAAATTTTGACAAAACTGTCTTTATATCCGCTCGCCATTACACCGGAGGATATTTTCCGGCACCGTCGTTAAATCGCTCCTGCAGAGCAGCCCGGAAGTCCTCTTTTCAGCATTACGAGCTTCACACTTGCTGCGCTCTGTTCATACGTTTCTTCTTCTCCAGCTGTTCTATTGCTTCCTTAACACGAACAAATCATGCTGCCGCGTTCTTTGTCTACAAATCGCCGGAACTTTTTTGACAGGTTTACATCCTTGCCTAGAGAAAACTCAAACATTTTGGAAATCTAAGAAAAGAATCAAGAAAACTTAGTGTTTTAGTATGACACGCTTCTAGTTTTGTTTTTTTTAATGTTTTTGGTATGTGTTTAAAGCAAGCAAGTCTCTAACTTTGTATTAAAGCAAACTTCCTCTTTTCTTTTTGCCACTTACATTTACTGTCTCTACTGACTCTTTGAGACTAGAAGAAGGTTATTGAATTCACTACAAATGGAACCTTTGATCTTCATTTCGAGAGCAAACAGACTCAAATAGATACAAGTCTAAGTCTTCCTGTTTATCTTGCTGTGAAAATTATTTTATATTAAGCAGCCCCGCGCTACTGAACGATGATTTATTGTCTGCGTATGTCTTTTGTATGTCTGAATGCTAAGAAGATGCGTTGATTCGTTCGCGCTTGCCTTCCTTGCGTGGTGGCTGTCTGAATGATGAAGCATCCACTAGCAAGCTATTGATCCATTTGTTGACCTGTTCTTGCTTCATGTTCTGCGGCTATAAAAGCAAATGCCACCTAAAGAAGAAGAAGAAATTTTTCATACGTTGGCTTCTTTCTCTCGCTTTTTGCCAATTTATTTGGTTTGCATTCAACTTTCGATCCTGACTAAGTATAAGTATTTTCCATCTAGTATTCATAAATATGTGAGTCAATACAAACTTTTGAACTTTAGAGACTTGGAACTCATTTTTAAAATGAGGAAAAGTTATATTGGAATTTATTTTTCAAACTGCATTTACCATCAAGTTTTTATCTTGAATTTTTTAAACCGTAGCTACCTAATATTTTTTTAGATGCATCGTTATTATTAAACTCGAAAAAATTGGGTCATGCACAAATATATCTGTGGTTTTATTAGGCATTATCACGTTATTTTTCCGTCATTTTCTCAGTTTATGCTAAGATTCCTGCCTTGGAGGAACTTTATTCTAGCATAGTAGCCTCTAAGTAAGTATGCACTTAAATATCCTTCATTCTTTGTATGGTACATAAAGTGCGCAAAAAACATAACCTAAAATATCCTTCTTAACTCCGCAGGCAGGGAAGCGCAAGTTGTATGAAATCCTTCAACAGCAAGCGTTTTTACTATCAGTACAGCCCTTTAAACTTTTATTGAAGTTTTCTTACGTAACAATGCAACACAACATCTTTTACTGATTGCAAGTCATATGCACAAACATTACAATTATTATGGTTACCAGTGTGCGCTTACTTTGAGGGAGCATTAAGTAATGACTTTAAAGAAAAATTAATTGCGCAATTAAAGTCTTTGATTAAGAAAACGTTCAGGGACTAGAAACATTTGAAAGCGACCCGCGTTGGTTCTGAATGGAGTAGAGTTAAGAGCAAAGTTTGTAAAACAATAAGCAATGACCTGAACCGGAGGTGAACGTGTTGTTGTATCAAGCCATATAAAAATGTAATTTCCAGGGCAACACCAAACGAACCTGAAGAGCGTCTTTGCAAAGAAAATATTAAAAGCAATCGCGTACAAGCACAGCTTCTTAATTATCTCGGAAAATTATGAAATTTTCTATTATGCTTTCCCGGCAAAATAAATAATAAAGCGTGCATATGGCAGAGGAGCCTTTCTGAAAATAATAAGAAAATGGTTGTTTTTGCACAACGCAAGTATAGTAAGTGCATGTAACCTGATGGCTAACTGGATAACTTTGTATTTCTTTGCTGAACTGTGTTGTACGTTGTTTCAGTTGTATTTTAAAGTACATTAAGAATTCTGCATTTTATTGCAATATGCATTTAGTATTTCTTGCATTTCTTGAACTCTGGCTGCTTTTCCTCGAGTCTAATAGCGCAATAACAACCGTTCTAACATGTTAAGTAAGAAAAGTGCTTCGAGGAAAAAACGAATGGCTGCTGTAAACAAGTCTACTGTTGGGTGGAGTCTTTGAACCAGCTATTGCTACAACACAACGGTTGTTGTTGTAAACAAGCCTGTTGTTGGTAATTAGGTAAATATTTTGCAGCTAAATGTATTCATAACCAGGCCAGTTTCAAATTGCTCATGTTATGCCACTGTTATGTTCTATTATTTACAATTAAACGTGATACTAATGGTTATTTAATGTGTGCTATCTTGAAAGTACACCGCGCTGGCGCAGACACTACCCACACGTCTTTAATTTGTTAGTCCTGCTTGCCACATGTCTCCTATTTATCATTTGTAATTAGCAGCAACTAGCTTGTGTATTAAGAGTGTAATTAATTCAGTTTGTCACTTAATTGACCCTCATTAGATAATAATTAATTAATAAGCATATCGCACGTTAAGTTGTCACAGAGAGACAGCATTTAATGCACCTTGATTGTGACAATTTTCAATGACGTTATGCGTCATAAAACATCAATAACTTGAATAAAAGTCCAGTTTCAAGTCAACTGGATTCGAAGTTCTGCACGTACTACTAATGAAAAGAATGAGACTTAAGAGCTTAACAAGTTAGTGGCGTAAAAGTTTTTATTAGTTGGAAATAGAGCCTGAAAGATTATGCACGATGCACAATGCGGGGCTGCGAGAGGTTTATTAAAACTCCCTCACGACAACAACAAAGTTGTTATTTCGCACTTTGTTGAATTATCTTGAAGGGCCCTATGATAAGAATGATAAAAATACTTTGTGATCAGTTCAAGTACGTACGTATAGCAATTTTTTTGCATTTCTTTTTTGTACGTGTTTCTCCACCAATTTTATTACATTGCAGTCATATAATATGATATATGGGGTCTACTAAAGTAAATTACTAAATAACTAATAGTAAAATAAGTAAACTACCAAACAAAAACAAAATCTAGATAGTGTTAGTTCCAGTGAATGTACTGTAATAATTTTTATTAAGTATGTCATAATAATCCGTTCAAGTGACAACCATTAATTTTCGTTTATAGATTGACAACACAATTGTATTATATTTTTATATTTTGTAGGAAAGGTGATATAAAAAACTATAAAACGAAAAGAGAAACTAATACAGAATGAACAAATTTTAAAAAGTAAAATAGAAATATGAAGAGAAATTACACGTTATCCTTATTGAATGTCACGGGTTCTTTGTTGAGTTGATTGCGTTGCTGTATGTGCAGTGCACCTAATTTCGCAAAACACTCACACGAGTGCAGGCAGCACACAAAGATGTAGCTATAATAGGAAAATCCTTCGAACTGAAGGACTGAATAAAGTACATAAATGTACAATCGGGTGTAGGCAAGATGCAATATTGCAAATTTGAAGCTGCAGAATTATATCTCTATTCGTCTAAATTCGTCTTCACGTGGCCTCCCAGTGAAATGTGCAACAATTGCGAAAACTCAGCACTAGCCTTCAGTGGACAAAGTCGTTACGCCACCGACTTGGTTTAATGAATTTTATGATCATGGGCAGACACAATATGATTGCATAATCGATATCAAAAAGGCGCACAGGAAGAAGGAACGTGGTCCTTTTGTGGGCAATAAACATTTACAAAATAAGGACGATGTGCGCCGCATTCGTAAATAGAAAAGATAAACACTGCTTGATTTGTGAAGCCTCTCGGCTATCCTTGGAGGAAAAATGCACGTTCAACTGTCGCAATACATTCGCCGCCGACCGCCATACATTTTAATGCGTTTACTTTATGACAGAGAAAGTTTATGTCAAAGGGAAAAGCCAACTGCTACATTTTATGCCGTCTCTGTGCCTCTACATTGCCGCACTTGTCATATATTTGTTGCAATGCGCTGTCTGCTTGCTAATCCGAAATGTAAGCAACGACTGAGTATTTTTTCACAGACAGGGACAGCTTGTCATTAAATTCATCTCGTCTTTGCAGAACACTTGATATATTTATGCCGCAAAAAAACTTTTAAAAAATACAGACTCACACTCGAACCGGTTTTGTATCTTTTTCTCTTCGCTTAATTTTAATTCGTATTTATTTCTTTCTGTACGCTTTGAGATTTAATTTTTTCGTGTTGAATTCTGCATTAAATGTTGGATTAATTGACTGAGTTTTATTATTCACGGCATGTTTGCCAAAGGCAATGGGAAATGGGTGCTCAGATGTTCTCACAAAGAAAAAATAATGAAAAATAATTAAGAAATCTGTAGATTGAAGAATAATTTAAAAAATTAACCTTAATTAAAACTATAATACTTGTAGGTGCTCAATATGATATTTAAGTTCTTTGCCAACATGATTTATTTTGTATTGTATTTTTGCATGTTGGTATATTTATTTGTTTGTTTATTTATATATTTATCACACAATGGGGGTGCTGTATCCAGCTGCGTAATTGTTTTATGTAGCAATTTATTGCTGATGCGATAAGAGCGCCGCTGGTGGATTGCGAACGCAGCGCATCGGTCGACAGTATAATTTGCATTATCGATTTGATTGATACACAAGCTAGTTTTAATATGAATTTATTACGGTTTAGGCTTCACCTAGATTCATTTCAGTCTCGTTCAGTCAAATTTATTATACTTTATATTGCAAAAATGTATTCACCACTATTTTGACTTAAAATATTATATAACAACATATTATGTTATATAATATGCAGCCAATTTGCATTCAGGTTTGTATTGAATGACAGGATTCTGTTCCAGGATTATAATTAATAAATACGTCGGTTTTATATGTCAAGGATATTTTCAAATTTGTTTTTGATAGATTAATTTATAGCAATACATGAATATCTGTTGTCAAATATTTATTTTAAAAAACTTTCAAAGATTTAAATTAGACACGAGGATGCTGCTAGTGTAGCACTCCTTTGTCTTACTTCTGCATCCAGGCACAAAAGTAAAAGAAAAATATGAAATAATTGAAAACACGCAGACATTCTGTGGAGGATCTTTGCTGGCTGACGTCAAACCTTAATGTTTTGGATGAAGGATTGCACACGAATACAATTCTTCTATTTATCCTATTTCAAAAGAGGCAAGAGTTTAAGTTCACACATCCTTAGCAAACTATTCATCAATCTCTGTCAGAGGCGCGCCTACGATATCCTTTTCAATATGCCGCCGTTTTTCACTCGCATAGCACTAATCATTGTAAGACATTGTTTTGTTTTTTTCATAGAGAAACCGCAAAACGAGCAAGAGAAGAAACGGTGGTGCACCGTGAATTTGTCTCAAGTCATCAAATATTAATGAATTGAATGAACGGCTTTCCTACAGCGAATGTAATTAAAATGACTTTGGTTTAATTTTTAATTTGAATGCGTCGACGATTTAGTTGAATGGATATCGATTCATATCAAAATTATCCTTGCGCTGTTGCCTTTTTATACTTAGGTACATACATGAATTGGTCGTAAATAACTTTTGCCATTTGTTTTTTACATGCGAAGTCAATTATATCACGGCATTAATTTGATGATAGTTCTTTCTTCTTCTTGTTCTTATACAGCGAGCAAGTGCACCCAGCTCGTAAAATTAAGATTTGAGTGGCGGAGGTGGAGGACGAACGCATATACCTAATACACCTATAAACTTTGCTTTGCAACTTTCATCATTATTCGAAAGCAAACTTCGGCTATTTATGATTGATAAGCGCCGAAACCTCGGTTGCGTTGCCCCCTAGCTGCAAAAAAGCGCAAACTTTTCTTTTCGTTCCTTTACAGCAGCAACAGCAGCAAGTGGCAGGCAGAAGTTATGTAAGGCCCCGCGATAAACTCTTTATACACGGGCATAATTTATTGCATTTCGACTTAGAACGTGAACATAAACCTGAACCTGAACCATAACCAAAGCTCAAGCTTCATAAGCAACACAAGCAAGTTAAACTTAAAGGTGCTACATGGCAACACTGTTGCTATTTTCTATCATCACATTTATGTAGACTCAGAGGAAGCAAATAATGCTACGTACTTTATAGGCTGGGGCATGCTTATACCGATAGGAATCAACAGTAGTCCAGCCGCCCCCGGGCGTCCACTGGTCAGTCATATCAGCCGCCGATCGGCGTTCAACTGATTGCATGATATTGCCCACCGGCCGAGAATCCAAATAGACACCTAAAATCATCAGAATACAGCACAATGCACAGTGCAATCTAAATAATCGCTTTTATCAAACTACAAATTTGTGCTTTTTTGCGCACTGCATGTTCAGTTGCTGCTGCATGTAGACTGAATAAATGTTTATATACATTAATGACCTTCCTGCGCAGAAAAGGGACAAGAAAACGAGAATACTGTGCCATAGCTTCATCGATAACGGAGATTGTATTACATTATTGTATCTCGCCTGAAATTCACTTGCCTTCCTCTTGGAATCGGAATGCTGGCGTTGAAAACATTGATGGTAACGCTGCTAGGCGCCAGACGAAGTCGACTTGATGCAATCTTTAACTTATTTCTTGCACGCGTTTGGTATTTGCACGAATGCACACGTCCCTGGCATCGTAATGAAATCAATTCATGTGCCGTTACAAATGCACAATTCGCCATCATTGCCGAGTGCGACGTCGGAAATGTGCATGCCATTTTATCACTTTCTCAATCCTTCTTCCGTCCTAGAGGTAGCATCAAATTTGTATTTTTATAAATTTTTCAAGTGTACCTACTAACGTATTTTTCAACTTAACAATGCGTTACTCAACGTTACTCAAAAGCTAAGAAAAAGACAAACTTTATTGCTATATTACACCACGTACTTAGAGAAAAATAAGTATTGGTAAAAGAGCAAATATTACATACTGAAGCAGATGCAGAAGCAGATAGAAACCGGGGAAGTATAATAAATCACGCATGTCAGGCGCAACTTGCAAGAAAAGCAAGGCGAAGCAAAAAAAATGCGAAACAAAACGTGATACGGTATGGTGTATGGAAGGTATATATACGAGAGTGTATCTTTGTATCATTTATGTGTATCATACTCGTATCATTCTAAGGCAGTACCTCCAGCGACGCCTACGCAAGTTGAGGATAGCAAATGCGCCCGATGATAAATGCACGCATGAAAAATATTTATTTGCGCAAACAATTAAGCTCTTTTGTAACTGAATTACGCATGCACGGAGACGGTTAATTCTTGTACGTACCTGATAGCAGACGTAGCTTGCGCTTGTGCGAGCCGAGACTAATTTGATGCTAGATACACAAAGCCTTAATTAACCCTCCGACAAATACGAACAGGATAACGAACACGAATACGAATACGACTAGGAAAGACTCTGACTGTGAATGCTTTATCACAATGAGTCTTCGGGTGCATTTTCGCATTTACACATTGTTTGTTCTGTTACATACGTAGGTACATCTAAGAGAAATGCAATTAAAAAGCCAACGAAATTCCCCTAGGATATAGAATACAAAATAATTGAGTATAATTAAATTCACAAGTTTTTTTTGGAAATTGTTCATACGTGTCAATATATGCTGCAATGACAAACTGAACTTTGGTATAAGTTTGCATAAATAGTTACAGTGAATCCTTGCAGATGCGAGAGATTTAAAACTTTGGCGTGATTTATGCCTGAAGACGGCAAAACTGAGGCGGCATATGTCGTTCGGCGGGTATCACCCTCTCGTGGCTCATAATTCTATTCCGCAGCGTGCGCTTGTGCTTAACCTAAATTGTTCCTTTTGGTTCTTAACTGAAACTCAGCTTTGCTATTGTCCAGTGCTGCCCAAGTTGACATTTGATAACGCATGGAGCAAGGCATTTATCCTACTCAGTCTTTATCACGCTGGAGAAAATCCAGAAAAGGGATAAAAACTTTCAGTTATTCTTGGCTTAGCATTCAATGCCACTGTGGAAGAGTTTGCGATAAGGGACGGACAAAATGGGATAACTTTCAGCGAAATAGGTGTCAGCACGATATACCATTGTACCTACCATTGTTGTATATTGAGCAAATCACTATAATGTGTAGCTTCTTAGCCTTACCCAAGCCGAAGAAGTCGTAGTTTATCTTATGGTTAACTTATTAGCACGATGGAATATTTGTATGCAGATTCATATACGAAATATAATGGATCAAATGTCGCTTGCGCAGTTATTGAGGAGTGAAGTAATGTCCGAATTCGATACAAAAGCCGGAAACGGCATTTATTCCTACGCAATGTGGAGGTCCTAGCCGCCTCCGCCAATTCATCTGGTCTACTGAAACAAGAATAAATCAATAGCACACAAGCAACCAACATTACACAATGCCGTGCATTTTATTCCAGAAAAATTCATATTCAAATCCTGCCTAAACAAATAACGATTTTCGTATGTAAATATTTTCAGACCTTTGCCTTTGCTAAAATATATTTACATTTTATTTCAATTAACTCTATATAGACAGGAATATATTACGTATTTAATATCACAGACACAACATGAATTTAAATTAAATTTTTGAGCGATATAATGATTCAAATTGAAATTTCTAAATTTCAATATAAATTAAAAGAAAAATATCATTTAAGGCTTAAAACAAATAGAAAGGATAGTGAAAATTCCATGACATTTTCACGCAGGTGAAACTTGTCTTTACTTCATCTTTCGTTAAAGTTCTTCTCGAGTTATGTATAATTGGATTTAAAATAAGGATAACCGTCTTCTACTTCTACTTCGTTCCGCTTCTGTCTATCCTGTGCTGAGTTCTTGAATTTCATTCATATCTCATACATACTTCATACATACGCTTAGTTAGAATTCAGATGTTGGTTAGAAGTTTGTTTCTTGCGCAGCATTCGTCCTGAAAATTACGTTGCTTGACAATTAATGAATTAATTAATTGTTAATGGTTGTTATGAAAAACTAGACCAAGAGATTGCCAAACCAAGCGAAGAGAGAGCGGAGTTTGTGTGAATTGCTAATGGGATAACACATGCACGTGTGGCGCTGCCATTTCCAAAACAGAAGGAAGGATGAACTGGAAGCGGTGCAAGTAAATCCTAACTGAATTTGCCACCGCCAAAGCAATCTCCTCGATTGTGTTCTTGCGAATTCAGCGGAATTCAATTAGCTACGCTCGCTGACAAACTTAATATGCGACCTAAGATACCTCACCACCCATGTGCGACTACTTTGTCCTGAGGGACACGTATCTGCCATCTTCTTAGGCTTCTCAACTCTTCAAGCGTGTGTTTATGCGCAATTACATATTTTAGGTGTTTCTTTAAGTTTAAAATTAGATCTTATCTACTACAGAAAAAACCCATGTTTTATTAAATTTTTATCTTGTTTCAGGTGAGTGTCAGGAAAAATACTATTCTCAAGAATGTTCGGCATTTCTGGAAGGGATCAGGTGTCAGATTTGGCAAATCCTAGTTGAAGTGTCACCTCACGTTATCATTCTGATTCTGGTAAGATTTGTTACAAGCAGGGGCAAGAAAGTTGAAACCGTGATTCATAGAGAATAAGGATAATGTGCTTTTTATTGATTTTATCCGTGAAATCTACTTTCTTGCATGAATAATTGATTTGAATTAACACAAATAACAATTATGCTATTCGTGTAATGAACGTGTTCGGAGACGGTCAACCAGCCTTCTAGCGATTGCCAGCATCATAAACCAGATGCGTCGGCATCTGGCAGTTTTGCCGAATGCAGTTTTACAAGGGTTCAATTAGTTGCCGACCAGAGCGTCACTTCGGCGTAGGATTGTATTATTAGTTTTATTAGTCTTTTTGTTAAGTGTACTTAGAAATGTAAGTTTATTGTATGTAAGGAAGGCGTGCGGGGTTTTTCCCACGACGTCGCTCACATGTGGATAGGAATTTCTACCCCCAAAATATGTTTACTTTGATAAGTCTTTTGGAGAATAAAGCGAGTTGTCTGGAAACCTTCCAAGCGTTAAGAAGTGTTGGCGAGAAGTGTCGAGTGTAAAGAGGAAATTTCGTTTTGCAAAAAGCCAGTCGTCAGTGTCGGGTAGACACACGAGCCCCGAAGAAGAAGAAGTGCGAGGCGTTGTGTAAGTTCAGGGAACACAAGAGCGCGCTTACCTTTAGGTCGAACAGAACGAATCAAAACTTTCTTTGATGTAATGAAATGAATATCACTTGCAATTTATAAACGTCCACCCAATAACTATAATTAATATTAGATTAATTACACGTTGCTGCCTTGGTTATTAATTAAATCTTATTCATGGCGACACGCTATTGACATTAATCCAGCTGATTGCAGGCCCGCAGGTGAGGCATTAAAACAATTACGACTCTTTCTCTTCGCGGAGAAGTAAAAGCTTGCGAACATGGCATGGCACGTCGTCTATAATCCTTAATTTTGCATTATACATCAAGGGGCGTTGGCTGGTTACGTAAATATATTTCTAAAACCTAAAACGCTAAGTGCTCGTATAACGTGACCCTACGTTCGGAAAGTATGTTTCAATTAATTAATCATTAGCCTTAATTATCATCAGGCAGGGTATTAATTATTTTATACATACAACCTAGATTCAAATGCTCACGTTATGCACAAACGTTTAAAAAATAATCCAGGCACTTAAGGGCAAAGCATTTTAAAGAAATATTACTACGTTTTTAATTTTGGAATATTGTTGTTTTATTTATTATTTTTATTTTCTTATTTTATTTCTTTTCAAATATTCTCTTCATAATAACAAACTACAAGTCATAAGCATACAGATTCATGTTACTTCTTCTTTG
>NBZA01003400.1:60684-74234 GCA_003054995.1 Aleochara bilineata
GTTGTAAATTGTATTAAATTGAATGAAAAGCAGTTGAATTGACAAATCAGGAAGCTTATAATCTATCAATAGTCGCAATCCTGTCCCTTATTCCGCATTGGATGTCGCTGCTATCAATTTAAACCGAACTGTCACAAAGCTCAACGCGACTGTCTCAAAGCAGTGGCGGCGCGACGACCGCAACAAGTTTCATTCTACTGCTTTCTGCTTCCCTAAATTCAAGATTAATACAGTTGCCACTTGACACTGAAAAAGAAACAGAGTAAGTGTAAAAAGTGACTAAATGTATCAAAATTTAAATTTTAGTTAGAAATAATCTGTGAGTTAATTTTAAAACCGCTTGACAGATTTATTCCTACATCTCAGGATCTTTCCTGACAACATTTATGTCAACGTAACGAACAGCAGTTGCAGGTTTTAAAAGAAACAACAAATGTGAAGCGCTGTGAAAAAATTAAAATAGAAGAATAAGTATGCAAGTAAGCGCTTGGTTTTCCAGCAGAAAAAAGTGCCTGTCTGCTTTGAGTAGAGTTAATTAATTCTTCTCCTAAAGCTGCGACTAAGCTGAACGCAGCAGGAATGGGACGTGAGCACATGGGGTCAGCAGGAATCACAAAACATGTGTCCTGAGTGCTTTACGCCACTCATTAAGACATTATAAATAGAGTCAAGCAAGACTATCAGCGAGCCCCAGCCGCGTTTGTCACAACTAGTCAAGGAGTTGCAGGATATTTATGGCCGCAATTTATCCACGAAAATCACACATTCAGCTACCTACAACTATCAAAAGCTGCACCCACATAAATAACCACGACTTCTTAGTTACAACCGAACAAATATTTATACAAATACTTGCTACTTGCCCAACCTAACCAAACCCAAAGCAAGATTAAGATCACAGATCAGCTTTAATGTCAACGTTAATTAGTTTGCCAACCTTAAAGCTTAACGAATGGGCAAACGTGTCTCCATGGAACTGACTTAATGATGTATTTCTTGATTAATGGTTGCATTCATTGTTAAGTATGTTCTTTTCTGTAGAATTGTAGCAGATTTTTGGCGTTGTTTCATAGTTTGTCTTACAAATTCAAGTGGAAAGCTATGCTTTTTGGGGGCATAGGTTGGGTAGAGGTTGAAGTGACATTGCGCGTTCTGACGGAAGCACACGGATTGCATAATACGGTAACCTGTGACGTGCACGATTTCGCTTACGTTTAGATTTACATTGCTTTGCAGGTATTGTACAAGCGACATAAATCATTATTCATAACGACTTTATAATCTATCCGCCTGTCGGTGCTCCAGCTGCGCATTGCAAAGCCAAGAGCACTTTTACACTTGTATTACTCTTAACACACGCTAGACTATGTTTAGTTAGGTTATCTTTTGTTGCTGCCAAATTTTCATGCATACTGATCCTTTCAGTTTAGTCTAGGAGGAAATTGAATGCATCGTGGCCAACGAGCGTTTAAGACGTAGGTAATAATAATCTCATATTATTCTCATATTTGACGAAGAGCGTAGAAAGCGGAGCGCCGGTACATCACCGGAAATTACATTTCTGCTCTTCGCTTGTCGGCCCAATGTATGCAACCGTGTATGTCCATTTTGGTACCGGAACAAAAATGAAAATAAGAGGCATTGTGGCCACTCATAATGGCCTCTTCTAAGGCGCCACATTGGGTTATAGTGCAGTCACTTATCATTATCCTGGATTATCGTAGCATGTGCATTGGGACTGCAGTCTGCAGGATGTGATCCTTTTTCTCTGTGCCTCGTCATGTTTTCTCATCATATCAATGAACTCTCTTTGTACGATCAGGACAAAAGCAGATAATTTCACATATTCGACTTCGTAGCGGAAAACAATGGAAACAATCAGCGCCATCCAAGCGTACTGACGCGTAGGTTTTGTTCCGGTATCTGTCTTGTCTTTGGCTTTAGCTTTGGCTTTAGCTTTGCAAGACCTTAGATAGAGGCACTGAAAGTTTACGTATGGTATGGCGCTATATGTGCAGAGTCCTACACTACCTCCTGGAGCCCGTTGATGCAAAGGTCAGCACGTGTAAGCGTATAAAACAATTACCTCCACCAAAAGAGGAATGATCCAATACATATCAATGTTTTGTCTTTATTGGGTAGCTTATTCTAAAGAAGAGAATAAATAATACTTACAGATATAGAACAGAGGCTATAAATATGCGCCATTTGTATATGATATCAACACAACACTAGGGATTGTACAACATGCCAACACCTGAAGCAGAAAATGTTTAGCATACTTCAGTTATTTATTCTAAAAATCGAGACTTTCTTGGCTTAACGCAACGCAAAAGTTTAAGAATTCTTAAATACCTGGAGATTTTGTACTTAGCAAACATTAAGTATCTAGATTCAATAATTCTTTCCAAACAGCGTTTGCAGAACGTTTTGCGTTCTTTGAGTTTTCAAACAAGTATCTAAAGAGTGTTGCATCTTGTTAGCCTGTAGTATTATAGGTTAGATAAGTTTAATTTAATTAAGTTAGAAACGAATCATTAATAAACGCACCACAAGTGAATTTGACTCCTATAGCTCGAAGTTTCCTGCTTTTGCTTTTGCTGCATTGTTTGCAGTTGCAGTGGCTTTTGCGTTTCTACTGAACAATCGCTAGAAGCGATTATCTAACCTCAACAGACTGCGTGACACGTGAAGGGCGGATGGACAACACCATTTTCGCAGTCCCAGTCGTTGTTGAGGTTTTTAACGTCCCACCGACCATACACCGGCACATAATCCAATCTCGTTCAAGTCGGATTTATTAAGGATTATGCGCCAGTTGTGTGGGTAAACTAAACACAATGCGAGAGCAGAGGATAAAATATTCTCATCACTCCCGGCTGCCATCTTGTGAACGCTCACGAACAACAAGAGGCTGATAAACATAAGTACACTGGTAACTTGATGAAGTAATCATTGCTTTGATGCTTACTGCGTACTCGTATATGTTTACGTTTGCGTAGCGAAATATTAATATACTCAAGAGTCACTTGGTCGGTTGGTATTCGAGTTACATTTTGCATATACAGATAATAAATGCGCACAAACGTGTGCGTAGTAAAGCGTCACTTACTACTAACTCGCCAATTGTAATTTTAAACTTTTTAAGGTTAGATGTAAGCAAGATGGCGGAGGTGCATCTAAGGATAATTTGACTGGAGCTTAGCATAATAAGGATTTAACTGGGTTATTGTCGTTCTTGTGCGTTCAACCGGCAGAAAGAAGTGGCAGCTCAACTTCAAGCGCAAACTTTGATTAAACTGTTACCTAAATGTAAAGCCTGAAAGCAAACCACTCGCAGGATAATTGCGGTTTATGCGTAAAATTTCTATTAAAATTAGGAACTGATTTATAGGCGACTTACACAACTTTTAAACTTTTATATTTAAAAAAAAATCTCAGAGGGAAACATTTTAAGGACAATGGTAGCGTCACGCTATGTTCTCCAGGCTCTCGGGGGAGGAGATTAAACTGGAGGTAGCTGGGCACTAATAAGAAGTGATTAATATATCTAATTAACTCTTTAAACTGGCACAGTGGCGCCATGCCGGCTGGCAAATGAGCAAGTGCAACAATTCATTTGGTGCCTAGTGCACGTGCGCGAGCGCCAGAAGAAGAATGAAAGTTCTGCGGCGGAAATAACGACCCCTGAAATGAGCACCATTAGAATAAGCTCATCAGTCAGCCAGACAACCAGCCAAGTACTACACAGTGTTGCCGTTAGTTTACATTTGTTGCGTTTTGATAATATAATAAGCAGCTTCTAAGTTGATATTAAGGATATGGACGCGACTTGTTGGACGATTTGATACCTAACGAAAATATGCAAATTGAGTTATGTCTACATTCACAGATTAAATTAACGGTGCAAAGGTACTTTTTTTTGGAGAAAATCACTGAAAACTGTTATAAATTGTTTAATACATTGTAATGAGTTGTCAAGCTTTTTAAAATTACAAAGCACAAACATGGACGTTTGTGCATAGCTGAGTATAAAAGTATCAAAGCGAAATTGTATTTTTGTTCGCGTCTGTCGTGTCGTGTCGTGTCGGAAACAGGGGATCCGAAATGAGATACAATGGAACTCAAAGTGCATCGTACACGTTTATTAATATATCCACAAAAAGTTTTATGAAAATTTAAGTTGTACTAACCATGCCGTGCTGTGTAGCGAAGCAGAATATGTTTGAAAGCTCGGTGCGGCCGTATGACACATTTTAATTGTTTTCTAACTGCTGCAGCACTAGCATCAACGACTGGCGGCAGCACTGCAGTGTTGGCACTTGCCATCGAGCATATTTAACACGCGCTCGAGTGGTGCACAGCTTCTTCGCTGCAAAATTATGATGCATGTATAATTGAAATTATGCACTGCTAGCAAATGCCGACGCCAAAACTGATTTTTCTTACTTAGTTATGTCCTTGTTTTCTTCTTTATTACTCATAGTTAAAATCGATGTATGCAACCCTCTTACTACCCCTTTTTTTGTTAGAATCCTGTTTTGTTTCTTATAATATTTCTTGTTTCTTATAATCCCTTGAGTAAATCTGATAAAATGACTCAAGTTTCAGAGTATTTTTACGCATCATCGAATAAATCATGCACGTCGCGCAATTTAATGAAGAAACAAGGCAACTAGCTTGTCTTTTTGTTGCTTTTATTTGCTTGAGATGTTTTTATATTTGTATTTCGCTATAAAAAGATGACGTTATGAGCTGTCCAAGACGATTTTTATGAGGATTGCTGAACGCGTTCCGTTTGCTCTTATGCAGTGCTCGGCTTTACTGTATTAAATTCCAAGTGCGTACACATGTGCTGGGAGGCTGATGCTTAAGAAAGGTGCTTGGAGAAGACACATAATTGCCTTCTAAGAAGTATTTCTTAATGAATCCTAGTGAAGATTCATAGGGACTTTTAGTTATTCTGTAGAAACGCATATGTATGACATGATTTTTGCTTCTGTTATATACATATTCATGTTTATAACATTTGTATTATCACAATAAAATAAGTTTGTATACGAAAGCAGTCGAAATAATCATGTTCACATACTGCAGATACCCAGCAAGAGTCAAAAGTAATATCGCGGCCAGCAGGACTCAAGGGACTTGTGCGTTGTATGTGAAACCTACCTGAGGAGAGTCATTCCAGAGGCAGGCAACAATGTCGAATGCGCATAGAACTCGTCTGGCCCTTGCCGCTCTAATAAATTCGCTTCTTTACAATCATCGTCGGGCGGCCAAATTACAACGCTTGACGGCAGGGCTAGGCTAGGAGGCTCTTACATGTAATGTTGGTTGCTTGCCAGCAAAAGTAAGAAACCAAACAACATTCGAGTTGAGTTGAGTTGAAAGAACAAAGGCAAGAAATGTTAGAGGGCGCGAGAATTGAACCAGTGGAAGAAAAAGGAAATAACTGCCAGCCTGGCCTGAGGTAAAACGATGTTGAGCACCAACACGGTTTAAACTGTAAAAACATGTTGTATAAATTTTAATAACTTGGGCAGCGCTCTCTCTGCATGGCAAATGAAAACTTTCTACTTCGTACTTTTCATTGTGGACTTTCTAGGAAAAGTCACCGCCGACTGCTGGCGTTGAAATTAAAATACTTGCTGATGTTCGAAAAATAGAATAAAATACTTATTGGTTTAACACGACGGTAACTTCTTCGAAGTTTGAACAAAGCGAAGCGCTTGCCAACGCTATTGACGTCTTGCATGCCATTATGTAAAGAATAAAAGTATCACGCAAGTTCTCTTCTATTGTGTGACGCTCTGTCTCGCAGCTTTAAAGTTTTCAAGAGGAGACAAGACGTTACAAGAGCGGTGGTAAGAACTCAAATACTTACAGAAGAAATCCGCAGAATAGGGAAATATCGGCAACTTTAAATCCATTTATTTATACTTGTATACTTGAAACTGCGAAACCGTGCCACAGTCGAAATATGTAACAGATCGTTTTAATTGCTGCCAGTGCAAAAGGAAATTTATTAAAGAGAAACTTTGAGGCACCGCGACTACAGGCAAAACATTCAGTTTCAGTTTTATCCTGGACTACAGTGATTGTCTTGCTACACTCTATCATTGACAGTTTCTACAGCGTGTGTTGGTGTTAAAAGTAAAATAAAGTATAACGGTTGCAATCAGGGCCCAGCCGCAGGCACAGCAGTACTAGGAGACAGACAGAAAATGCCCAAGAAACTTTGACAACAGTACAAGCACCAGCAGTAACAGCTGAAACAAATTATAAGCTTTATTATTGTTCATGTTTGGAGAATTATTGGATAAGTTTAGGTTAAAATTATTCATAATTTATTTGCGCACAAGAAGGGATCTGAAATATAAATAGAAAATAACGAAATGTATAAAAAAACAAATGACCTTTGAGCGTTATCTTTTCTTCGCCTACTCGCGCAAATCTTGAAAAATAAAATAGATTCAGATTTTTTTTGAAACTTGTCGGAAGCTTGAAAGTTTTAAATAAACGCATTCTGTTTGGGCTAATGGAAGAAAATAAAAGGATTTGTAAATTTGCAGGAGACTTGTAGCGGTAAATTCTCACGACAGCGGACATTATTTTCGCTTCTGGGCGGTTGTATACGCTTGTCTTCGAAGTTGCTATTCCTGAGAGAGTAAACTAGGATTTGTTGTGACTTGAGACCCAGGGACAAGGGCATTTGACCATTCATTGCCGGTCCCAAATACACAAACTTTGCAAAATAGATACGTTTGAACAAATCATCCATGTTGACTTTTGTAGACACGGCTGAATGCCGTTATCAATCAGGACGGTTTTATCAATTTCATTCCCAAACGCCTTGTTGAGAACAATAAACAACAGTAAATAGTATATCATTAGGTTTTTGAGTTGAAATATTGGTTCAATTAAAAATTTGTCATAAAATGATTGATTTAGGCCCAATGTGCCGCACACATAGGCTGGAAACAGTTTTCTTGTGACATGGTTTCATATCTCAGAAAGTAAGAGTCATACTGCTGCAGCGATTGCACTGCACAATAGATTTTCTAAAAATTCCACCTTTATAAGATTTCCTACTATAAGATCTACTCCATACACTTAAAAATTTACAATTTATCCTAACATTTTAAAATGGCCCAAATAAAAAAAAGATAAAAGTAAAGTTTAATAACTATTGAAAAAATGTGGTGAACAGCATTTTAAAACTCTTCTTTTAATTAATCTAATTTTGCGCGCACTTACGCTTTGATAACGCAACACCAAACGGCTTTTAACTCTTAACTCGTAGAATGTGTCAAACCGTAATAAAAAATTTAATTGTTTATGAGTCCTTTGTCGTATAATTCATCAGGCTGAACCTTGAACAAAGACCAAAGGATAAGGAAGTTCAACTTTGTCTAACAAATCACATTCGGTCGCAGATCTACCTGGCCTAAGTTTACAAAGATGTGACGCGTAAAAAAACATTTGTTTTGATGCTGCTTTTGTGATTTGTATTGCAGGTTGGGTGCATAAACTATAAAATTTTACTATGTGATAATTTCTGTTGCGTGTTTGTTGGTATACCCTGTAAACCGTGTACGCTTTTTTATAGCGGCCAAAATTGTTAGAACAAAAAGCTTACTAACACCCGACAATAGCGAAGACTACAACGAGGATGAGAAACTGCCTACGCAGTGCAATCGTTCAAACCGCATCCCAACTTTAACTGCAACTGCTGCCTGGCCTTATACTAAGTCTTGGACTCGTAAAGAAAAGCGCCTTAAATGAAGTTACCCGCTGCTTGCGCTTGCGTGACGCGGAAACAGCATCTTCGTCGCTGCGTTTGCAACAATAACCCAAGCACTAATGAGAGTTTGCTACTTTGTTGTGTTGTGCATCACGGGCGCACTTTTCCCTTTTAAGTAAGCAAACTTGCATTAAGTGCTCGTGCAGTTAACAATAAGTTAATCCTCCACCGCCTGCGCACTTTTCTATTAAAAACGCAAACAAAATTAGCAAAACTAGAAGCAGAAAAGTAGGTAAAGAATGCATTGTCGTGCATAAATGAAAATGAAAATCAATCAAATTGCTGGGGGCAAGCAATGTATTGCATCGCTACTGATTTATTGCACAGCATTAACAACAATACTGATTGACTGACATAAAACGATGACTTGGAGTGCAGGAAAAGCAATGCAACCCTATGGAACCAAATATAAACTCGCAGAATTGGCATCAACAGTAATTGCAGCCCATACGTTGTGTATTCTATTGCGTTTCTGTCTTGTTACCGTCGAATTGTTGCTCCTTTGAGTCTGTCTCCTCATCTCTTTGCAAGACGTTTTCACTGTTGGTTGGATATTACTATTTTCTACACACGCACCAGCAAAAATCTGAGAAGAAGCTTTCTTTGTTAAGTTTTTACTAGCAGTACAGTATATGTACTTGATTTTCAGTCGAAGAATGAAAGAAAATATGTATTTGCAAAACAATTCTGTTTTCTGATTCCAAGCCCCTTTGTATTATCTTCCAGAGACAGAATTAATTTACATCGGACTGCTAGGTTTGAGGTTAGGGACCCACTGGGGAAAACAGCGCGCCAAATCTCGATTTCAAATCTGAATTATTCTCTGCTGCGCAGAGTGTTCGTTGTTGTTCTATTACACGTGGGTGTCTCCAGGGACGGGCCCAACGGAGCGGCACAGATTAACATGATGTATGCTATAATCACTGGAAAACATTCACTGCACTGCACTGAGCAGAGCAATTCAAGCAACCTGCTGTACAGCACTTGGCCTTACCTTCAGGCATCGATTTGATTATTTGATCAAACTCAATGCAAGTGCACTTCGTTTGCATCCCACGCATATGCAATCGCACCGCTGGCTGCTCTAGAACAAAGCGTCCTCCACGCATTGTGGCGTTTTTCACCCGGTTGCTCTCCCTAACAGGCATTCTCAACTGGCTATTGATCACTCACCGTGCTTGGCTTTCTGTATAAATATTTGATGGAATTGCCTGTCTTGAATGACATTCCATTGCTGTAGATTCGATTGCTTGACTGAATTGCAACTTTGCACCAACCAGCCATAGTAATGCGACATAACCGCGCTGATCATTTCTTTAGAGAAATAAAAAAATGGAGAGGAAATTAAATATTAAAAGATGTTTTTACAAGTTTATGTATACAAGCGCGAGAAATCAATTTCCATCGCCGAACATCTTTATTTAGTTTAGGTTAGGTACCCTAACCTAAATTAACTGTAGGTAACGTTGCACTTCGAGCACAAAATACTCGAAAGTGCAGAAGCTGGAAGCATACAGCGCGCAGGTACCATGTAAAAAAAAAAAAAAAAAAAAAAAAAAAAAAAAGCACCACAAATTCCTGGGTTAGTAAATTATAAAAATGTACATTTTTCTAAGAAATTTATACATATTTAAGCTTAAATTCCTTTTCATTTATGTTTGCAAATGACGGGTTTGGCTATAGTATCCATGGAAAGGAAGAATGAAAGGCCGCCTAGGATGAAATGATTTGGTTCGTCGTTTATTTATTGCGCGAGCATTAAACAGACAGACAACTAACGAGTCGATAGAAAGCAAGCACAAACCCATGCCCAGCTCAAGCTCAAAGCTGATAGATAGATAAACAGGCAGCTACAGGAGATCATGAATATTGATAATTTCATCCTTATTATGATACGCTAAATACAAATACGTCAAAGCGAGTAAACGCCTCATTAAATACATTTGCGCAGTGCTCATCAATAAAAGCGTACCCTTTTTAATAATTTTCCTTAATACTCAATCAATATTCGATCTCAAAAGGGTGAAGTGTACCTTTATTTTTTCTTGTTTGGCATTAATTTTTCAGTCTGGATATCATTCCACACACAAATTACTTAAATTTGTTTTCTTTGGGAAGCAATTTTTCTGCTTTTGCTTTACTTTTTACGTTTGTTTTTTGCGTCGATACCAGTTTGTTAACGAACGGAGGATAAAGCAACATCGAGTGCATGCACAATGAATGCATGATGGCGGATAACATGATATAGTTTACATGTATCCCCATCCTTGTAGCGTTATTTTCTGAAAATTGATTTCTCGGGAGTGTAGGCAAAACGTTTATCGCACGTTAGAGACTCTTCTCACTATAGGTATTCATTTTGCGTAAATACGATGTCGAAATGTGTTTGGCCAAACTCCACAATGGTATCGGTTATGCTGGGAGAATTCAGGAGCGTAACGAATTTAGGTTTTCCAATACATTCGTTCAATATCGTCAAACAATGGACCCTAGCCTGGAGGATGGACAATAGCTCATTCAAACGCGCGCACAGCCGCAAGAATCTCTTCCGCAAGCATTGATTTAAAGTCCCGTTTGGTCAGCCACGATAAGCACTCGTTTTTAAATGATTCATGTGGAATCGTTATAATTATCATAAATTTCAATCCCAATTGCCTAACAAATAAAAGACACAATTCAATCCAAATACAACCACTGTGTACACCTGCTGTTGGCTACAACCAACATTGCATGTTACAGGGCTGTAGAGAACCAGGAATGTGCAGAAATTGGTGGCCTAGTAGGACTATTATTTAATTTTTGGCAGTGGAACACTGGCAGGTGTGCTGGCAAGTTCAGTTTGTTTAAATTATGCGCAAACAACGCGACATTCACGTCGCATTTCCTATTTCGCGTTTGACATTTGCTCCCGCTTGTGTTATCAGTAAATAAAACGACAACATGACAAATGATTGCTAATTAGTTGCTGTGTTTTGCTGGCATTTCTGTCCAATCTCACGTTAGGGCAATCAAATGAAAAATTTAATTTTTTATTCTGCCTGGTTTGCTTACTCTTCACGTTTCACATGTGGCTGGGGTTGTTTATACAGAAGTACTTCCTAATCAGTTTATGCCATTCGTTTACACACGCCATGCATTCACTATTCATTTGTTTACTGGTTTTTACCAGGTTTTTGTGGTTTTTTTGCACACCGTTATGTTACTAGTAGATTTTTGTATATTCTTTATCAATAATACTGGGTTTTAATTATAAGCAGGTGTAAACTTAAAATTAGTACTTCACTCTTAAGAAGGGCAGCAGTAACATTTTGAGCGAAATCGCGTTTTTCATAATTTGCGAAGAAATACAATTATACTTCTAACTTCATTAAAGACTCGCCAGTCTATTATACCTGCAGGGATGAATATGTGTTTGCGCGAGGATAGAGATACTGGTTGTGCCTTGCTCTGCTGCGCCAGAATACGAGGTCGAGAGCTCGGTATAATAGTAAAGCGGATATGAAATTTGCTTAATTAGTAATTACACAGCAGTGGCGTAAGCATCATCTGGGGAAAAATTGCTCCTGTGGAAAATATAGCAGTAACATATTAGGTATAATATTTGTTCTCGTGGAAGGGTACCTACTATATTCCAGGTAATTTCAACGTGAGATGTCGGAGTCTGGTGTAATTGGATGGAAAAAGTATAACACTAATATGCAATTTAATAAAAACGCATCTCGTGAACCTTGCAAATGCATGTTAGTTAATATCCAGCTTCATTGAATATTAAATTCTTCTCTTCGGTTGGTAGAGAAGTGTAGGCAAATTGCAGTATATAAGGACTTTTTTCGAAGGGTTCTGTGTTTATTTTTAGTGAGAAGCCACCGCTCGTGGAAAAGTGCACTCGTCGTGGACGTTTTTCAGTAGTTGGTAGTCGGTATGGTCCTGCGGGTGAAGGACACGAGGTGAAAAACGATGAAAGAACTATGCATAGCCGGTTCCGGTTTTATTATATTCCGATACGTGGGCAAGGAATTACGAGACTGCTACGCGCTCATCCGTATCGGCAAACGTTCATGACTTCATCTGCATGCCTGCGTCCCGTGGCTGAATTATATCGCCAGGATGAGCAGCAACAATGACCTGAAGCCTGCAGTCCGGAGCCTGGTGCCATGTCTTCAGCAGTTTGCACATACAACTCCACCCTGGCATTTCACAGCTCGCCTTGAGTTGATTTTTTAGATTCATTTTTTCATCTTGATAATGTTCAATATTTTACCCAGCCACTCGCCAAGCAAATATGAAACTCTCATACATATATTTATTTTCTGGACATGTGTCAGTTTCTTCTCTGGGTATTGTATTGACGTAATTGATGTAAAATTTGACCCAATTTTTGAATTCCTACGAATTTTATCTTTGTTTTCTTAGTGTTCTACGCAACAACGTGGGACGTGGGTCTGAATGGCGTGTAATATTGTTAGGTTCAATTGTTTAACTACACACTTGAGAGCAATCGCCCAATATCGGATTGATTATCCGGCAGGCAGCTGGAAACTGTAGCATCCACATTATTTGATCTCTCTTGCTAAGTTGTGTTGTGTTTGGTATTTGCGTTATTAACGCAGAACGCGGTAACATCGATCTGTATAATTGCAGGAGAACAGAGGTCGGTGTGATTGCATTGTTTCTTGTACTACAATGCAATCTGGCCGACTAAAAATACGGACAAATCTCAGCGGGCCCCAAGTAAATCTTCATCTCATAGGCACTCAGGGTGCTCCTCTGCCATTCAATTCACAGTAAAAGTAAAAAAAAACAAATAAGTTGTAGCCGTAAGCGTTAAAAAATAGATGCGCCTAAACTGTGGGTAATTTTTAATTTGCCCGCCGCAAACTGCGAAAAAGTTTGACTGTCGAGTTTGCAAATCACATTATAGAAGTTTGGGTACTGGTGCGCGCATTCAAGTGCAAAGTAGTTGCAAACTTTGAAGAAGGCCATTGAGAAAATATGATCGAAAAATGGTCAACAGTCGGTCGCAAACGTATTAATCGCGGCTCGGTGTTTGCTTGGGGCACGGGTGGTCGTACAAATACCAAATGAAGCGAGTAGAAAAACACAAAGAGTGTCTCTTTTGATGTCAATTTATGTGCACAGCACATCCTAATTTCAAGGTTAACTCTTTCTGGTTGCGTAATTAAATTCAAATGAAGAAGAAGAATAAAGACGAGCACAGGACACTACTGGGTAGCATGATATATGCTTCCAAAGGGTGAATTAATATGTAATTTTACTGTGTCCGACCCTGGCAATTGGCAAATTACACAGCCCAGTAGCATTTAGGGATCTATTGAAGAATTGCCCCTAGAAAGTAGACAACATGCACACATAGGGAGCGCAAGCGCAGAAGTAACACATCAAGGGGAGGAAAAGCAAGGCGTGTGACATGATATGGATGAATGCTGCCGAAGAGCGCGTTATTAATGCTACTGTTACCTCGTCCTTGCATCTCCCACGTCCGTTGTATTACACGAAACGCCTGAGTTCGGTTCAGTTTGAATCGGCTGGTTGTTATCTGCTCTTCGTATGCAACCTGATACGTGGCATTGTTTCTTCACACCCTCAACATCCTCTCCTCAATTCACCAGCAACTGCAGCTTCGGGTCTTGTTGGGACCTCTAACTCAACTCTTACTCGCTATCCCTGTATAGGTTGCAGTCATTATACCATACTATAGTTTGCACTACACTGTCGTGAGCAC
>NBZA01003412.1:0-10894 GCA_003054995.1 Aleochara bilineata
TACATTTATATTTATGCCACACTTGCGAGGAGTCGAAAGTAAGTAAGTAAAGTAAGACACGCGAGCGTCATTATCATCAGGATAACGCTGAAGAGTCGGTGACACACTAAAGGTGAGGAAGACATGTGTATCGCATGCATCGCATGATAATTCAGCACACGGGAGACTTCAGACTCCCGCACACGATCCCGATCCCAATCCCGAATCGTCCTCGCTGGTGGCGGCGAGATTCGGGCGGAGAGCGCCGAGCGCGTATTCGGGTCAAAGGATCGATCGAACGCACGCATACACGCGGACCAAGGGTGTCTGTGCCCTACTCTGCTCTGTTCTGCTGTGATGTGCGCGAATCCTTCGCAGGATGGCTCGGCACGCACATGCAAACGGGGACCTTTTAAATCACGGAGGAGAGTTTCAAGGACTTTCGCCAGCAGCGCATGTGTGTGCCGTGCCGTTTCGCTTCAAGAGGAGACTTTCAAATTCGCATTGCCGTTCGGATTCGTATTCGCGCATCATTTGCCTGTGTGCCTTCAAATGCTAAACGATTTTTCTTCCTCCTGGCTTCTTAAGACGATGTATGCACAGAAACACAGAAAACAGGAAGGAAAGCACAGTTTTGTAAGCAGAGTTTGCTGTTAAATTGACAAATGCGAGGCGTAGATGGGGAATTATGGGGAATTTGTTTTTAGTGAGAGTGAAGTGACATTGCGAGCATGAATTGTTATTGAATATGCATGGCATTGAATGGAATGCCGGCGCGCTGTGAATGCGGCGATAACATAAATGCCTGATAATATGAGCGAAATGCGACACCGAAACCGAAACCGAAATGGTTTTAAAGCTGCCCTGCGCTCAACGAGGGTTGCAAATAAAATATCAGTATCAATTTCAATTTGCCAACAAACCAAACTCTAAGCTGGCGTATGATTTTGATTTTTACATTGATTCTCTCTGCCTAGTCAGTCAAGGATTATTCTTCAATTAATGATTAATTATTATTTAATAATTACAACTAATGATAAGTTAATTAACAAAGATATTTATATTGCATTGTTTTAAGATAGTAATAAATTCATAAGAATGTTTTAAGAACTGAGAAAATGAAAAAGGACGTTTTTATTTATGATATGATAAAAGATAATGGGTACTAAGCTGAAGAAGAGTGCGATTTCAACGCATTATAAAGAATGTGTAATAAAATTTTGGCGTCAGTTCAAGTTCAATTACATTTACAGAAACGGAATCTAAAATTTCACACTCGAGCTGTTTTATTATAGCTGGATCCGCGCCGCCTTTTTTGATAACTAAGAAAGTTATTATCCTGAACTTTCAATGGCTTATTAGGAATGTAATAGACTTGCATTTTCTCAACGCGCCAGAAAAAAATATTCAAAAGAAGTCGTGAATTTATTCGACAAAATTTAAATTCTTCAGTGCGCTGAATCTGAAACTCTTGACCGAAACTAGCCTAAGTCGTAAAAATGTTATCTCGTCATCGACCAGCCATGGGCTCGCAGGCGAATGTAAATGACGGCGGTTTACGAGTGGCAGCCAAATCTGTCGTAAATCGCATCCAAAGTCAGCCCACTTGTTTGCTAAAATTCCAGATTTGTTTAATTAATGCGCGCGTTACGTCGCGTCGACAGCGCATGGATTTCTTCGGCTTAACCCTCAGTACTTCAGTTCTTAACCCTTGGCTCCTCAGAGAAGAATAAAACTAGTCTCAGAAATAGATCATTGTACAACGTGTGTCTGTTATTTGGACAAATGATTACTTACATAATTGTCGCTCGACATATGTTTTGACAATGAAAGGACAACGCCGAAACTGGCAAAGCCATAACAAAGAACAGCCATAACGAATAAAACGCGAAAGTATTTTACGAGCGTCATCGGCATTCAGCTCAGCAGGACAAAAGAGCACAGCATTCAGCGCCATATTCACTTAATGCTTGTTCACCTACCCAAAGGCATCTTCCTCAGCGCCCGCAGGATAACACAGGATGTCATGTGTTACATTTGTTTTATTTATCATTACAAATTGTCTTTTTACTGTCCATCAAATTCATTATTGTAATTTAAACAAACATTATTACATACTCTGTACACTTTGTACAAACAAAGACATCTGTAAAATCAAAGACGGCAAGCTTTAAACTGTGTCTCCGCCAATAAAAATGTAATATGCTAAGTGACAAATTGTTGACACTGGCAAAGCAATTTCTCTAAACGATGACAAATATAAATACATTATACGTACACATCGTGCAAATGCAAACAGAGAACGATAACTTCTTATGTTCATCATGTTTTTTCAATGCGAAGCCCTGCAACAAAGTTGAGCATTTCATTCTCCGAGTGAAGATTAAACCCTGCAAACTACTGATATCACCGTATTCAGTCATTCATTATTCGCATTTTGCGATGAACAAAGTAAACAAACGCACTCAACTTGCGAGAATGGCACAAAGCACACATCAGTGGGGCGCAACAGTCGCACAATTATGGCGCATCCGAATTGTTTACGAGCGTGTAGTCGCCGGCACCTTGACAATTGCCGATGGTCAAAGTTTTAATTACGCTAAAGTTGAAACAAAAGAAACAAATGCAACGAAACGTTGCACAAAGCCAAGGATTGGGAAATTGAGCACTTTAACTGCACGCGTATTAAGAGATTATTAAAAATGCACCGTCAGGATGGAGAATAGCTGGCAAGGGGTGACGGTTAATTCAATTTGCAATACGCGGCTGTACGTGTTGCTCACCTTCGCTCTGCATTTTCGTGTCGTAGCAACATTATAGACGTTATTGAGAGTGCTCGCTGGCAACTTGTTGAAGGATAGCACTTCCAGTGCCATCAACGTCAAACGACACGCGTTAAAACGCATTACCTAAGTGTTATAATCACCAAAATTACTGCTGAAATTACTTGATATCGCAAACTATTAAAATGTCCGCTTTACAGACAATTAAACTAAATTTTGATTTGAGTTTTACAATCGTTTTAAAGTACACTTCGCTGACACTTGAATCAATCACTTGAAGAAAATCGGCAATAATCAAGAAAGTATCGGCTGTAACCGTCCCAAGAAGTGAGTGTAAATTGTTGATCGAACATTTTCGACAGCGGTTAAGCGTTTAAAGGGTGAAATAAAACATTTACGATGTGGTAACATCCTTGGCATCTCACGAAAAACTCACGAAGAACTAAACGACAAGCACTGCAAGACTAAGGAACCGAAGGTGCTTAACTTAAAGTAGTAGGCATTATTCTGGTATGTGGAGAAACAGGTGCAAATAAAAGGCAATTACTAGCACAAGCGCAAGCTGAATATTTAAAAATTTCATTACGAAAATTAAGAATGTGCTCACTGGACTAGTGCTTATTATAAATCCACTAAAAAACGGCCGTAAAATCAAGAATACAGATACTAAATGAAAGGATGCATTGAAAATCTGATAAGAAAAAGCCAAAACATACACGGTTTTCCCTCATCTGGCAATAATAATGCAATAGCCATGTAGGTAACGCCATGATGGAATTATTATCCTGGCGCGTACGGGGGGATAACATGCAGTAACTCATCCTGCAGGCGCACACGCTGACTTTTCTCAGCGAGCGCGCTCCAGCTGGACGCGTCTCGGGAACGGGCAGGATGGGATGGGACGGCGTGTCGTGTCAGGGTGGCAAGGCTCGCGTCTCTCGCAGCAGGCAGGAGGCAGGAGGCAGCAGGCGAGCAGCATTCATGTGAACGGGCGCTCGTTGCGGGGGCGAGCAGCCAGCCACCAGCCGCCGGGGGCACCGCCCTAGCGCCAGCTGTGCTCAAGGATCGATCCTGACGCGAACGAAACGAAACTGGGTCCAGGAGCGACCGGGACGCACGCCGTACAACTCCTCGCTCGCGTTGCCGACCAGGACACCGATGCGATTCGGTTCATTCATTCGCGGCGCGCTGCCTCCTCCTGCATCAATCACCAGCCGAGTGTATTACGCTCGTCATGCAGATTGCACGTATGAATTGGCATCGACTGCCGCTGGACGTGCACCAGATTGCGATTTTTATATCACAACCAGAACAGAGCCCTGCTTAACGGTAACCGAACAAAAGCTTGTGGAAAAATTGAAAAACTCACTGCCATTCCAGAGATAGAGATACATTTTGAAAGATTTCTGTATTACTGACAGTTATGCAACTCTTAAAACTTTCTCCGTTAGAATGTATGTAATAGCTAAGCTCACAATTAATTAAACATAGAAATTAATGAGTGTACTAATTAAAATTTACTTTGGTAAAAGTTTAAATAAATGTACATTCAATAGACGTCAAAGTCGAAGCCAGAACAGGAAAAAGTTGGAATTATGTCAAGTGCTCTGACTTTACTTGACTTGACTCACTCACTGGCTAACGACGCGGGCGTCGCAGCCGCCTGCCCATGGCCAGATATGAGAGGCAGGCAGTTGGCAGTTGAGCAAAAGACCGAGGCGGCGGCGCGCGAACGCAAGGATTATTTAATACCTAATGATGCGAATTCAGGCAGCTGGTACGCATCCCTGATTAACAGAACACTCTCTCCATTCTTTCCCCGTCCGTCCATCGAATTCATGCCATTCCTGCATAAAAATTGATTAGCACCGACAAGACAAAAAGACAAAAAGTTAAGCAGTGTAAGACAAAAGAAGCAAACTTTGTGCACACTACGAAGAAAGAATTGAGTTGAGGGTTTTAATCCAAAGAATAGTTTGTTTTCTGCTCGAAGTTTAAGTTTGAACAAAAACGCATTGGAATATAAAGCGAAATAAGATTATGCCGAAGGGCACTAAGCGGATACCCGTTGGATGGGATCTTAAACAAGGAAATTACTTGTCTCATAGTGCACATAGTGCTCCTTCGTCTTGTTGCGATTTAATTAAATTAATTTATTTTTGCCAGGTCGACGCTTTCAACGTGTGAAAGTTCAATGCAGCTTAAGACTGCATCGGATGACATTAAATACATTCATCTTATAGCAAAATAGAGTAAAGTCTAGTGGAGTGGAGAGAAAATAGAAATAAAATGCTGAAACAATATTGCTGTATGTGCGGTAATAAAATGGCATCTCGCGCAAATTAAAATGCGCATCCAGAATGCACTCACCTTTGTGTAAATAATACAATAATACTGATAATGTTCACTTTCACAGCACAGCACAACACAGGCAGCAGCAGCAGCAATCGATTTTAATTTGCTTCTTGTTTGTCTGCCATACGCATATTTCGACATGAATGTGCATGTGGAAACGTATTTGTCGATTTGTTGTTCGAACGCCGCTGGAAGATTTAATTAACTGATTTGTATTGTAAATAGAATTAATTCCGGAGAAGTTCGTTGCGAAAATATTGCATTGCACTTGTTTTGTGCTGTGGTCTGCTCTTCGCTTTTTTCAGTTTATATTTATTTTGTTAGAGATCGTAAGTTAGGAGCTGCTCCTTCCTTCGCTTCGGTCCGTTTTGATTTCATTCGCTTTCTCGTTGTCGTTGTTGGTGTTTTGCTGTCGGCGGCGGCGGCGGCGCTTTGAGGGCAACGTTGTAACGATTGCATTACGACGAAGACGGCGAGTGAAATAAATGCCCATTTACGTTCAATAAAACGCTGGCAAATAGGAAAGCCGACTCGGAAAAGCGTATTACGCCTGTACACACGTCCGGGACGGCTCCCGCGAGGACGACTCTTGCTCCCGCAGGACTAACGAATGAATGCTATGACCGCTCCAAATTAATACATTTTTCATTTTATTATTTCAATTATCGATACATTTACAAAATATAACCTAACAAAATCGAATCTTTTAGATAAAATACCTACTTTTACAAAGTAATTGAAAAAAAAACTAAAAACGCATATCAATCCTTTGGAAAACAATAACTCATGCAGGATCATTCCCAGGATAGCAATTTTCTGCACCAGAACGATGTACAATGCACTTTATCCTGGAAAAATATGCAGTCCTGTTGGAGATACAAATACACAGTACAATACATTACAATACAAGGCTGTACAAAGCCAGTGGGAAAAAGTTTTAATTCAAATCCAAACATTTCCATAATCGGTGAGAATTTTGAGTTGAAAGTTGAGTTTTGAGTGGAGCAGAACAAGACAATTTGACTTTTTCGGCTGTGCGTTGTGTTTACTCCGAAAGCGAACGTTCCTTCCGCTTGTCAATATTTTCTTATCTTATTATTCAAACATTTGCACATTCTACGCTTGCGCTCGCGCACAAATTAAAACAACCGCTTCAGTTCGCAGCGCAACGCAACGCTTCGGTTTGCTTTACTTTACTTTACATCTTCATGCTCTGTGCTCTGGTACTCTGCGTCTTACTCTTGTTTCAGTCAATTTTAGCAACCATTATGAGTTTATAAGTTGAGTTTCAAGTGGAAAGTTTTCTTATCGCTGCGGCACTGCCTTTCCTGGAGCTACGTAACTGCAAGCAAGTCTTGCTTCTTCATTGCAACTATCGCAATACAACAATTCAAGTAACAACAAGAAGTGTACTGATGTGCGGAAGCGCAAATCCAGTAAACTTCTCCTCCTCCACCAATAGATAAATTCAATCGGAGTGACATAACATTCCCTTCTCTGTCGCATTACCAACATGTTTGCTCATTGCATCGATTGCTATTTAAATAAATTGGATTATTTGCGGATTAATCAACACATTAATTAGCCAAAAACACATTTTGGGGGTTTAATTCATTACTGATAAGCGTGTATTTGCCTGCACATTGTTATCACTAGCAAATTTACAACAGTACTTGTAAGCAAAAAAAAACTTGACAAAAGCTTGTTGTATCCTTGTATCCTTAGTGGAAGGATGTCATCTGGCATCCGGTGATTGACGATCGATCCCGATTGACATTTAAGACGCATTGCGATTGCAGCTATCTATTCTCACCTGCCAAGTGGTCTTTGAACCAAAGAATCACAAAAAAAAACTTGTAGAAACACGAAAAAGAACAAGAATCTTGCATCCAGGGATATAATAAGATAAAGCGTTAAAGTGTTAAGACACCAAGCCGACAATGACAATGAGTGCTGAGAGGACAATGGGAGGCAATTTTTCTTTGACGCTTTATAATAAGGCGCGATTAATGAATGAATAACACGCGCATTAGATGCATATTGTTAGAGGTCTGAGACTTGCTCTCACATCATCTTCTTTGCTTTGCTGCCTTTTTTCTTTCTTTTCTTCTCGTCTTGGACTTGAGCTTAGGCTTGGACTTACTTGACTATCTTTTCATTCATTTTCTTTCTGTTCTTAGTCGTTTATCATCAAAGTGTCCGTGAATAATAATCGCCGGCGATTAGCTTAATTTGCTTGCGGCTCTTCGCGCACTTTGGAGATGAAAGAAACAAAAGACAAGTTGCAAGTTAAAGAGTTGAAGAGTGGAGACTTTAAGGTCGTAAGATGATTCTTGAGAATATTTTCTTAGGACACGTTTCCTTTCTCTATGTGAGTATTAATGTGTGATGTTTAACGACTGTTGCAGGAAGCATACCGTAAATGGGTGTGCAGCTCAATGGTGCCTCATTATCACAATAGCACGGGGCTGAGGGTGAGGCCCTGTCCCAGCGTCTGCCAGAGCGTGGAGCAAAAGTGTCCCTACATGCTTCCAGGGGACCGTGCGCCTGCTCATCCCACGCAATACGCCGGCGAGCCGACGTTTCTCTGTCTCGGTAATAGCAATCTCCTGAAGAAACTTATTTAAACTGCTCTGTTCTTCCCGGCTGAGCTCACTTTTTCCCCTGTTAGACATTATTTTCCACCGCATAAACTAGCACTCTTCCAGTCGATCTGCGCCCACGTTATGAATACTGCCTTGCCTTGGCGTGCTTCCAACACACGTCGAATTTGCAGACTGCAAGCAGAGCAGCGCAGAGCATCTTCACGTTATCTCCAGATATGATTAGCTGCGTGAACAACATGAACTGCTTGCTGGCTGTCAATTAAAATGAAATTGCGCCTTTAGCGCTTGGCAAATATTGACACTGCCACCTGGCAGGCAGCGAGATGCGGCCTACTTCCCAGCGAGCGTTAATATTTAATCGCGCCGCTTGCTCGGCCGGCAGGGACAGCAATTGAAATTATTGGAATCAATCTTAGAGCGTTTGTTTGCGGCATCGCGGCGCGCGGCGCTCTGAATTATTGATTGCTGTGAAACGATTAGACAAACGTGACCGGTTGGTTGCCTGCCGCCTCACGTCCGTCAATCAGAAGAACAATTATAAAATGTATGCCCATACGGAGATATGAGATAGTAATGATTCAACTTTCAGATCCGAACATCCCGGAGACGGGCGAGCAGAGAGTCAAGTCCTCGGTGGGAGATGAAGACTGTTGTTACAATTATTCGCATTACGGCACGCCGGACCGAGGAGGCGCCGGCACGGCGGTGACCGTCCACTGCCCGAGGGGGCCGCCGCCGATCGCGCCCGTGCCGGTGAACTGCTCGGCGGGCCTCAGCAGCAGCGCGTCGAGCTGCGCGAGCGGCGGCAGCAGGGGCTACGGCACCACCGCCCGAGCGGCGAGCGCGGCGAGGACTTTAAACAAAGTGCTACCTTTGTGGACCGCATGGATTACTCTAATAATACAAATACAACAAATAATTTCACTAGCAACAAACACTCTTTACTATCTGCGCCGATACGTGCTGATATGTATGCTGTGCGCGACCAGTGTGCGGACATCGCTGTTACTCACGCGGATAAAGACCAAGTGGAGGAACCCGTGCTCATAGAATTAGGCAAATACTTCGCAACAACACAACAAACAGCAGCAGCAGCAGCAGCAAGACATGTGTTCCGTTCGACCGACACCAATGCACCACCAACATTTCTCACGACGATGTCGATTTCGTCACCGTCATCGACAGCTACACTCGCCCGCCGACAAGAAGAAGAAGAAGAATAACGACAATGCACACTACACAACCATGCGTCATCTGCACCACGACTCGTTCATACATCACCATCACACATTCTCACACAAACAACACTTTTCTTTCTCCATACACAAAGTAAACCTTCAAACATACAGACAGAACAAGGAGAAGGAAGGCAGTCAGTGCAGTAGCAACGTTATAAACTGGAACTGGAATTATATTTGGAACCGGAACTGGAACACACGATAACGATTTGCATTTAAGAAATAACGTCACATGGCCTTAGAAGAAAAGGACACCAAAAATTAAATAAATACACCCCAGGAGCAGAACCAATATCCCAGGATATCAAGACAAGACAACTCATCATCAACTGTAAGGATAACTGTAATTCAGCACAGGAAACTGTAAACTAGCCAAGAAATGTCAAGGAAACGTTGTTCTTCTTAGTTTTACGTTGACGTACCGTACCGTTCGTTCGTTTATTTGATAAACAAGAGAACAGTGAGTAAGAAAGAAGCTGCGAGTGCATGAACCGAGCGAGCGAACAAGCAAGCGAGAAACACATATAAATGCCTGTTAGAGTTAATAATAATAGCTTAAGATGTTGTTACTAAATGTGGAGGCGCCAGGCCACTGGTTACTCAGATCGATCGTAATTGACAGACACGCTCGGACTCTGTTAGATGAATGCGAATGCGAATGCAAAGATGCGATGCGAAACATTTACACAAAATATTACTTTAAAGCATAATAAACACGTAACTCTAAGTGAAATACAAAAAATAATAACATAACGATATCTTCGAATGCACATAGAAATTTGTCTAGAACTGCAACGCAACGCAAAGCAAAGGACGAGTCAGTTGAAGATTCCATTTTAAGGTTTTAATGAAAACAAACACACACAAACCGACTTGAGATGAAGAAGAAGAAGTAGAAGAAGTATAGGAAGAAACAAAACGTCTTACAAATAGATAGATAATAAAGTAATAACGTAGCAGAAATTTTTTGTAAGTGTTAACGAATTAGTTTTTACAAACAGCCACCTTTCTCTCTTTCTCTCTCTCTCTCTCATTAAGATAGATACAATGTTGGTGCCACGTGTATTGCATTGCCAATGATTATTACCAATTGCTGGGTAATTGAATTGATCGACTCGCATTTTATTGAAATTGACAAGAAGCAGCACTCATCTACGAAGATGCAACCCACGAATTCCAAAACTATTAAGTACATAACATAATTAATGAAGACAAAGACTATTTGAAGAAGATTATACTTGTTGATGTTGAGAAATATGATGATATATTTATATTATTTTATTGACTTGATATTATTTTTTGATAGAGAAGAATAATGCCAAATATTATACAATATACTTAAGAAGAAGAAGAAGAAAAAGATGCCAAAGATGATGATGATGGTGATGATGATGATAATGATGAAGACCCGAAGAACTGTTATGAAACTTATATTGTATATTTTCCACTATTATAAAATGCAATTGTTATAAATGAACAAACCTTACTTTCCTTGAAATGTTCAGAGTTCAGAGAATGAGCTGAGTATTGTAAGCGCTTTAAAAAGAAGTTTTTGTAAACGTAATAAGATGAAAATATGCAGGAAGAAATGTTTTGCACTAACACACCGTTCGTACAAATTGTTGTTTATGAATAAGTATTTATAATGAGAACAAATAAGAAATTACTATACATACTTAAATGTTTAACGGAACAATAAATGACTTCTAACCGGTAGGCAGGCAACCAAGTGAGCAGGCAGCAGGCAGCCGAGTCGCAGCGGACACTTTCGCAGATATTGTATTCATTCATTCATGCATTCATTCGTTCGCTCATTCGATCGTTTTGTCCATAACTTTGATTGAAATCTTGTGCAGAAGGATATTGACTATTGACTTATTACCCAAAAACACTTCTTCAAATGCAACCCAACAAGCAGCAAGCAAGCAAGCAA
>NBZA01003442.1:0-117280 GCA_003054995.1 Aleochara bilineata
TGTGCGCAGTTATGACTGTGGCCAGTTTTCTGTGAGCAGCACTCGTGTGAGCGATCGTCTTGTGGGCAAATGTCCGGGAACCAATTCTAGCACCAGCTCAATACAATGTTCGCTTGATAATGAAGGAATCGAAGGAAAATTTCAATCGAATTGGGAGTTTGTGGTTGAGCAGAAGCCAGGATACAACCTGATAAACCATAACTTAAGTGAAGTTATTAAAGTAAAAATACCTAAGTTTATAGGAGTGGAAACTTTTCACGGACAAAAGGCAAAATGTTTTTTACATGGGACGTTTGCTAACGTCGGCTTTAAAACTGAATTAATGGTGTTGTCTCCAAACTTTCGTTAGCAATCTTTCTGCTTCTGTTGTTATGATAGCTTTTGAGTCTTTTGGATATAGTTATAGCCAGGAAATACCAGAAGGTTTATGAGCTTTTTGGAATAGCAACAAACATATTTGTATGCCCAATTTAGCATTTGAAACAACAGGAAGAATAAATACCTTAGCTTGTCTCGGTTCAAGGCTTGATTCGAGAGTGGCACTTCGAATATTGAACAATGATTTACTCCCTACGTCTTCTTCCTCCTACAATCGTCAGGCGCAAAGGTAGTGCCTAAACGGAAATCCGAAAATAAACAGGCAAAGACAATAGAGTTGCCTACATCGCTTTGTATTTTGTTTGTATTTTTCATCGATTAACCTTCAAAAAATAGGCAAGCATGGTTTGTTTTGGTTGGTGCTCAATCATATTTTCCGTAAACGGATATAAAAGGAAATGACGGAATGGAAATGGCAAGTCGCTAATGAAATTCAATGACAAACTCCGGATTTGAGTGCAAACGGGAAATGTTTGTCAGCGTTAAGTTAATTTCAAGTCCAGGTCCGCTGACAAATTGAACGCTTATTGCATAAATGCTTTACAGCTGCGATTCGTTAAAGAAGGGATAGAGTAAGGCAAAAGGAAGTAAATAAGTGGCACGTATGCAAATGCAATCGCCATGCCCGAAAAGTCAAATGTCTGAAATGCTTCTAATTGTTCAATATAGTTACACTTGTTGGTCGTAGGGAATAGATTTACATATGTTCACGAATGTCATCTTATGCAAGAATAAGCGAATATTGTGCTTTGCCAGACTTGCAGAGATTCTGGTACATTCAAGGTAGAAAGGAGTACAATGAACGTGTCGCTTCAAGTGCGCTGCCACCAGTAAGACATAACGACTTACTTGCCCGTTTGAACATCGCATTAATGTGCTTGCCTGCTTCTCACGGCAGGCGGCAGCCCTCAGACACTTGCCTCCAGACGTCATCATAGAGCACCACTTTTCAGCAGCATTCTTTACAACTCTTTCCGCACTCCCGTCAGCGCTTAACCACTTCACGGCTCATTAGCTTGTCTCCCAATATCCATCCACCGTTTTCCACTGCAGCGCAGGGAAATACCAAACGAGAAAACTTGCAGTCAAGTTGTGTATTTCATGGATTTCCATAATTTATGTGCATGCTTAAACGCACCCAGTCGTTGAAAATCCTGGAAACTTTTAAGTTTTTAATTCATCCCTCGTGCATTGACATATTAATGCGCTCATATTACAAGCAATAAAATTCCCTCGAGTAATTATTAACAGCGCAGCAGTGGACTTAATTGCCTTGCATTTTTTACGCGAGTCAGTGATTGCTAGTTCATTGTTCTTGGTGTGCAGTGCTCTGCAGGTTGGTTGGCTTCTTTGCTGTAGTTATTAACCGCGTTTATGGCTTGTTGATGCATTAACGAACTGCCAAGTGCTGTGCCGTAATGTTTAATGAATTATTGTTGAGATATAGGCAACGAGTAAGCATGCAGATAATTTTTCTTCGTTTTTGTTTCTTTTAAAAAATACAAAACCTTGCTTTGTGTGTCTTTGCCTTTGAGAATACGTAGTATTTTGCCTAGTCAAGTGATGACTGAATGACGTGAAACCACACTATCGTTGATTAAGTACATAACCTTCAGTTTACATTTCTATGACTTGTTGGCGATGAGATTGAGTGCTTGGTTCAGTGTGCTGACGTTGATTTGCAAGAATGGGGGCGGTTTAATCCCCATCCTATAACTTTACGCGTCCTGCGCAAATAACTTTATAACAAATGCAAATATGCAAACACCCATGCACCACAAGTGCAACTACACTTGTCTAGTGTCGCGACTTTGTTGCCCTATAAGCGGGGCGACACTTTTGTGCATTCACATTCAATTGCTGGTGTGTTTATTGATTGACCCGCTTGGTTGCTCTGCATGAGGATGAGAAAACGTGGCATACTGGACGTTCCTGCCTTCCCAGTAATTCCGAGTATAGTAACGTAAAGTAGCGACTGGTGGTATAAAACTTCACCGTGATGATCAAAGGACTATGTGTTGGTTATATAACAGGAGAAATGTCGCTTGGTTGTTGAAATAGGAAACTGCAATATGTCAGAACGTACAGTTCTTTTTTCTGTCTGGCTATTATGATAATGAGAATGAATTTTACAGAAAAGGCGAGGGAAATAGTTGAACGAGATGTTAATTTTAAGCAGGATATAATGTGATATGACATGGTATTATACCTACATATAGAGCTGAGCTGGGCTATAATGGAGAAACCTTGTTGGCTCATTAATAATTTGGCATTAAGTTCATAAAACAAGTGAAATATGCGCAGCTCGAAGAGCAAGCTTAAAACTTGCAAACTTAGTCCACGGAAATCATTCTAAATTATTCTCGAGTTTCTTTGCTTCAAATTCTGGCGAGTTCACAATTGGTATGTTATGGTAGATGGTTTATCAAGTGCGAACAAAGAGACGTTTTATTGCGTAATTACCTGGCGTAATCAATGTAATTGACCTCATTTTCACACAAAGCGCCCCCTATATCTTTTTTGCCGGCGACTTTTAGTAAATAAAAGAAATATAAAACGATAATGGAAGGCCATTAACGAATTGATGGGACGAGAAAAAACCAAACAGGAAACAGGAAATTAAAATGAAAATTGAAATTGCGCTTTACAAAAGAATGAAAAATGTTTATTCTTTAGTGTATTTCTTGTTTTTTTTTCAAGTAACCTTAGTGTTCCGCGAAAAATTGATTGAAAGAAAATAAAAATCAAGGCGGAAAATTGATTGAAATTTGGGCGAAATGGAATTCTTCCTTGTCGTTGATTGAGCCTGACGATTTTTTCAGCGCCTGTAACTCTCTAAACTTAGTCCGCCAGCGGGCAATTTTATTGTCTGGATAGTCAGTTTAGTCCGTCCTTTGTCTCGCTTTATGCCGCTGTTACTGTTAGCTTTGTTTTTTTGCGATGCGTCGCTGGGACTGTGTTTAATTGCGTTTCCGGCCATGCCAGGATTCGACGATTTGACAAGAGACAAGCACAAACGATAGATAGATAGCCCTTTCGCCTCTGTTTTTCTCTGCTAGAGTGACAGAGGAGAGTGACATGTGCCAATGAAAGGCAATGTGCAACGTACAAAAAGGCTGATCATTATTATCCGTATTAAGTCTTTAGGCAGGACAATAATGTTATCTAGAAACAAACAGAAATACACACAATGCGGGTGAAATTTAATTAACATAAAGAAAAGACATTTCAATTTATTTGTTGTGTTTTTTTTGAGAACTCAAACCGCGTATGCATACGTATCGCATCTTCAGTTTACCCTTTAACTTACTTACTTATTGTAAGTAAGACCAAATGTACGTCATCCATTTACGAAACGACGTAATTCATATGATAAAAAGTTGTATTTTTCGTCGTCTGACAAGGCACACACACTGCTTTCCTGTATGTAAAGTATGTACACTGACGTGAAAGAGACTCAAATAAGGCAAAGTACAATAGTACAATAGTTTTTGGCGACCACCTCACTTATCCAGTGTTTGATCAAGTGGTTGCTTAAGCCACTTATAAACAAGTTTATTCTTATTAAATTGGTTTACTAATATATATTTTTATTTGTTACAGGTGAGTGGACCAATTCTTGAACTTTGTCTTGTCAAAATCTCTAGTAGGTAGATATTAAAAGCAATTTTCTCCGTATATAAATATAATAAAGTACAGCTATTCTTATACTCAATGTTGAAACAGTTTGGTATAAAAGTTGTCTATTTTTGCGAAATCCGCTGATGCTAATGCGAATTAAAAGCATAAGTAAGATTGAAGAAAAGGAAACAGGTCGAAAACAACAAACTGTAGGTAATAACTTATGCAGCAGCGCGTCGCGCCGTGTCGCAATGAGTTAATTTCGAAAGTTAATCAACTTCTGCATAGTTTGTGCTTGTTTGACAAAATGATATGAAATCCAGCTACAATATAATTTACGTCGTATTTGTGGTTGCATTTGTATTTGTGTGTTGCGCTAACGCTAGTAACATGCTGCTGGTAGATTGTTGTATCTTCCTGTTGGTGTCATTATCGGCGCTGTTTCTTCCGTTTCTCTGCGTTTCATCTTTGTTTGAATCACCATAACCAGAGCAGACTCAGTCAGTTGATTAATTAATGAAGGCTTGCATGCGCAAACTTGTTGGATATTAATATTTATTCGATGTACGGAAGTAGGTATTGAATAGAGTAAAGCACACTCAAGTGGCGTCTCCAGTTAGGGATACAACCGCATCGAGTTGCATAGTCCTCATCAGTATCTCATTTATGCAATATATTTGCATTCGTATTTATTAACAAGTGTTCTAGAAATAACAAGGTACAATCTCTTGCATGTGCGCACTAAATATCATTTGCTTTTCTTCGAGTTCTCTTTTGTTATATTTATCATTAATTAGTTAGTAGTATCGTATATACCTACTATAATAGTAATAACGACCCTACAGTGTTCTAAATATCTAAAGGCTTGTTTGCAATTTGTGGTATTGACCTGGGCAACCAGCCAACAATGCATCCCTGTAATGTTATGCTGCAAGGTATCAGAGGCATCCTTACACGACAAGACGTCATCTAGTCTAGGCTTTGACCTGCAGGTATCGTATCGTTTCTCTTCAGGATATTATGTTATGGCGTGTAAAATATCCGAGATTGAGCTAAATTTGAAATGAGATAATGCAACATGCAAACCACGCCAGAGTGTAATTCAATAGAATTCATGACTTTTTGTATTTGTTCCAGAGACTAAAATACTTAACACAAATATTAGGTCTAAATTAGGAGGGTACTGAGGCAGGAATTGAGGATGAAATTGATGCTGAATACAGTCAGTCTTGTCCTTCGGTGGTCTTTTATCTAGAAAGGGCACGGGTCTATATTATGCATTCGTCGACCTTCTTCTTTTCTCAGTAGCTTGTGAATGTGAGATTAGTGGTCAACTATCTGAACATTCATTCATTAATTTGTTTTTGCGTTTGTAACTATTTATTCAGGGGCAGGACTTGGTTCAGATCCAGATTCAAGTTTTGGTTTGATTCTGATATAATTTCCGCCTTGAAAATTAAGGACAGTGGACATGCGGATGTGCAAATGTATTCAGATTAGATTAGATCAAATTATTGTCTTCCATTCCGAGACGCTGCGCTTCTCTACGAGAACTGAGCAATATGATGAAAATCAGTTTAGTACCAAGATTACTTCTATTTTCTTTCTTCTTTGGTAGATCGATCTTTTAGCGTTTGGCACGAATGGACAAGACTATGGTGTAACCTAGTAAGCCTGAGAACTCAGAACAGAGCAGAGACAATACGCGTTTGCGAGCGATAATTCACAGTCGAGGCTGTAATTATTCCTTGGCGATACAAGAGCAAAGAAAGAAAGAAAGATTTTTTTATTCTTGTGGCGACCTGGTTAGCTAAAGTCTTGCTTCTTCTGAAGCTTTGTGTGTGCTTACATAATACATGCTTACTTGTAAGTAGGAGTTTTTGGAGCAACAGAAGCAGTGGAGGGTTAAAGACGGATTATAAAATGTGCATGAGCACAATAATTAGACAGAGCAGAGGGAGGAAGATTTGATAAGGGATTAGATTGTTAAAACACATCACGCAATGCATGGTGGAACAACGTAATCTGCTTTCGTTTTGAATTTACCTTTGATATTCCGATTGGCTTTTGTTACTGCCTTGAGGAGCAAGAGCCTCGAGGGTTAAAAACCATAAATTCAAATACTCGGCTATTATACTGTTTTCTGAGACGACGTCTCATGTTGCTTATTAAAATTCATGATAAGCAAAAAAGTAGCATTAAAATATTGCTGAAGTTCATCTCAGTACAAAGAATAAAGCGGAGGAGAAAAAGAAAAAGGCGAGAATCGATTCTATGTGGTCTGAGATTGTCGTCAGTACGTGATGTAATGTTCACAGCAATAAACTGCTGCTAAAGAGGCGAAAACGCTACGAGATAAAAAGAAAATGAAAATATCTTGATAGAGCAACAGTCGGAGAGATGAAAATGAAATCTGAATGTACACAAAATCGCAAAGTTGTATTTTATGACTGATTACGTTTCTTAATTAATTTTTCAAATAACAAGAGGGAACTTGAAGATGAGATTATTTCCTTGCGAGCACTAACAAGGAAAGATATTAAAAGATTCATCTTATAAATTATTAATAGAAAAATACGTCCATTTATCAGCCGAGTTGGACAGTAAAACATGCGCGAAACTTTTCATTCTGGCGAATTGAGAAAATTTCTTAACGCGGCTGAAATACCGCAACACGCAACTTTTCTTAACGCCAAACTTTTTAGTCTTATTGTGATAGTTATTTAACAAAAATATAAGAGAAATGTTCTCATGCTTATTCTCATTCTCAATTGCATTCGTTTCATGTGAGTAAACACTGAAAGTGTTTGAGAATCGCATTTATCATAAAACTTGATGATTGAATAAAAACCTGAAAAAATTTGGCGCTGAAATTTAGATTTAGATCGAGTTTAATTTTACATACGAGCCAGCGCGCGACGTGATTCTGCTGTTGGTAGAACGTAACGTAACGGAACATTCGTTAATGTCCTTTGCGTATGTAGCACGTGCAAGTATTATACCTGCTGTAAAACGCATATCCAGCTTTACTTCTGGCTCTTTGTTGCACTTGCTGGTAATTTATGAAAGTGTTCTCCACTTCCAGCCGGCATATTTTGATTAATTATTCGGCATGTATAATACGATTACGTACATTCACCTCTAGAAGGAATAGAATATTTTTTAAATTAAGAGATAAACCTAGAAAGACGGAAAAAATCAAGCTTAAAGTGTTTATGAGCACCGCAATCGCATCAGCGTCAGATTACACGCGTGCCAGGTGGTTGAACGTGTTACGTGTATTAATTAATGCATTAGCCGTTTGCTTTACATTCTCTCTCGCTGTGTGCACAAATGAGCAGTAAAGCTGCGAAGTCTTCTCTGCGGGCGCCTCTAGTGTAGCGTATACGCAACTACCACTTGAAGTGTACGTGTTCACGTACATTAGGCGCGCTGCGTTGGTGGTAGTGGGAGGAGTGCTACTCTAGTCTAGTGCACAAACACGGGACTGGGCGAAATGATTTCAACTTGAAGTCATAATTCATCTGGATCAGCCTGTGACCACGAGTATGACGCACACCTAGTCAGACCAAATAAAATCCCTTCTCAGAGTGGGTTATTTAGCGCTTTTTGCTAAACGATTGCTGAATTATTTTGTTAACAGAGAAGAATAAGTACCAAAAAGTACATGAAAAATACGACCTCGGTCTTTGATTTGAGTCAAGGAGTGAGCGAGTGAATGTGCAGAGAATGCACATTGCGTCACAGTGAAGTGAACAATTCCTATTATTGCACCTGAATGCACACGGCATGCAAATGCCAGCTCAGCCGGTTCAGTTTGGTTCAATTCCTATCAGCGCCAGCGCCAAAGTGCCAGAAGCGGAGATGCAAGATCCGAGTGCAGATAGCCTTGTATAATATGTAGGTCAAATGATGGATTTAAAACCGCCGACGGCGTAGGCTTCGGCTTTGGTGCTTGTTTTCTGCTCGTTTTTCAACGCAGGTTATAGATTATCCAATAACAACCTAGAATCTAGACTTGCTGGATGTTCGTACCACTGCTAGCTAGTGCCAGTCTTTGCTGGCTGCTGTAGGGCAGGTTCTTTTTCATCTTGTTTCACACTTCACTTTTCATCGGAAAATATTGGCGAGGATGAAATAGCACGGCGCGTGTTTTAATTTGCCACATTTCTCACCGCTCTTCTCGTATCGTTTGATTTATTTGTTTTCAACACCGCCTGAAATTCGTGAACCTTGGATTCAAACGCCTAAATGCACTTTGGAAATACTTGCATGTTTATTGTAGCACAAGGAAGGTAAATACTCGTAGTTGCGGACCGGCTGCTGCATCAGCAGTAGTTTGTCAGAACCTAACCTTAGAGTGGAGGCTCTTTGTTCAGAACATTGCAAACTGCACAATTCATAGGGCTTTTTCGACGGAAACGAACGGATCCTGAAGAGTTGCCAACTTTACTTCCTACCCTCGCTACGCTGCGCTGTTACTTTAGGTTGATTTATTATGATTCAGGACAATGAAACTGAGCCCGAGATGGGCTAAGATGTTGTGCACGGTATCATAGGGTCGATCTTATTTTTCATAAGTACACATAGCCTAGCAGAAGTTTGATGAAAACTTGAATTCGAACAGGGAATGAAATTAGTGGGGCGCCAAATAACGGCAAGTAACGAAAACGAAAGGAGCGTGCAATTAGGGAAAGTAATAAGTGTTTTAATCCTGTAAACTGTAATGAAGTGCAGACTGGAACAACGGGGTGTTGGAGGAGCGCCATCTGCGTGGAATTGTCATTGTTTGTTCTGTATCCTTGGTGCTGTCCTTCCCGAAGGAAGCAACAAGGATGCAATCCACTTGCGGTCAGGATGACCACATGCGGCAGCTCTAGCGGCGTTCTCTCATTGTCACGATATTAAACATAACGGGGGAGCATCTCATGTCTTGCCTTGCTTTGCCAGAGGTCATCAAATAACTACTTAATTAATTTGAGGAAAGCGTAAACAAAAGATATTGCGCTCTTATATACTGGTAAACTTGACGGCACAACACGCTGTGCAAATAATTAGATTGAATACAACTGTTATTGCTAGAAAGTTCTATTTCCAGTTGAATTCGGAATATGTGGGTTTGTGAAACCTAAGTGAAAATTTCAAGCAATTTGACGTTTGCTTTGTTTTGCTGTTATGTTCTGTTCGATTTCTGCGAGACTGCAGTGCCGTTCCGGCTGTATCAGCAGGGTTGCTATGTAACGATTGCTCCACTTTGGCGATTGCAGCAGAGCCAACTTACGTATATGGCTTGTTTACTTTAAGTAAATATCTGTGAAAAATCCTACTTAAAAGTTTTCGCATTCAGTTAAACGTACACGTCTTCTGTTTTTATCTTCTTCTAAAGTGGAAGTGAAAAGGGTAATATTATATCCTTAGCTGTTATGTAGGACAATTTCTTTTTATTTATTGTGGTTGAGTAAGGCATGCAATTATAACACATTTGCGCGGTTTGCCAATCAATCAAAGACTCAATTATTGATCGTTGGTTCAGGATAACTAATTTAAATGCGATGGAATTCGTCACGTTCGTTTTGGGTATTTGGGTTTTGTTTTACCTTTAGTCTGAGTACATCTTTAGAGCTTACTTGCTGAACAATATTATTTCGCCCTGAGAGTGAAGCGGATGATGGTGAATAAGCCCGAGTACAAGTGTACACAAAACTGCATGCGCAAACGTGGATAATTCAATTTAATTTATAGGAATTTTAATTTAGTTTTGAAAAGCGACGACATGACAGAGTGGTAGTATTGCGTTCGTTTGCTTTTGGTGGACTGCAGCCGTTGGTTACGTAATGACAAGGCAAAATGGCAGTTTTTAAAAAATTTAAGTTCATTCAGCTTTGCCAGCTTTTGAAGTTGCTACAGCTACATCAAAAATTAATTGCGTTTTAGTCTGAACTTTTTTCTATCGACTGTCCTGCAATGTGGTTAGCATACATTATCTAGTAATTACTGAACTTCAGTAGGTTTTTGTTCATTAAAACTTTTAATATTACATTTATATTGTTGTTGTATAAAATGCGATTTTATTTATTGCAGTTTAATTATTGATATTGAATGAATATTTTAATTTTAGTTTATTGATATTAATACAATATGAACGTAAACATGAAATTAGCTTTTTGTTGTTTGTCTGCCTATATTTTTATTATATTATTATACTTTTAATTAGTGCATCGGATATCACTAAAGGTTTATTATGTTTATCAACTATTATTGAGTTAAAAGGGAATAGAACACAACACCAACATTACATATTTAATCCAGGATCAAGAATCAATCAGGTAGTAAACGTAAATATTTATACGTGTGTACTGGCTAGGCACGATTGCGATGTCGCATGTTAAACGACATATTTAGTAGAAATCAGCCATAACACCGCAGCAGAACTAATATTAGATCTAGAATCCTTACATGACATTGATTAATTGAAGCAAAAAATTAATATTAAATGTTTTAATTAATATTACACTCATGTATATTAATGGTACCTTGGTTAGGTTTGCAATTTATTTTATAATTCGCATTTAGCATGAATAATTACGAGGATAGAGCATGTTTTCTTGAATGGAATTTGATTAAATTTTTCAATAAATATGTACTGTGCTCGTAAAATTTAATTAAAGCTGGCAGTTAGCTGGAAATGATTAATATGATAAATTAAATGCGAAAAATTATTTTTGACACAATAAACAAATAAACAGGGATGAATAAAGAAGATTAAGAGTAAAGTAAAACTCAATTCAAGTGAAATATAATTCTGAAACCTTCTAAACTTTAGAATCTGAACATATATTTCTAAGGATAAGTCAAGGCAAGTCAAGTCAATAATGGGTAAAAGCCATGAGGAAAAACTCATTCTCAACATGCTATTTTGCTGATTAAATTGAAAATACGATGGAAATAAACAGAAAATACGTTTATTTATCGCGTGCAGTACATTACATCTACGCCACTGGCTTATTGCAGTGCACTTAGGTAGCCTGGTATTGCTATGTATAGTTTTTTTAATCTATATCTCTTTACTTTAGTGTAAATACTTTATTTTACAATACTACAACTGCGCGATCATTTTTCGAATGTTTTCAAACACTAGGCACCCAATCAAACATCAATTTATCTAGATGATATGCCATGGCATGGCACTCTACAAACATTTGCACTTAAATTTATTAAAATCTGATGAAATCACTTGATGTTTCAAAGTTTGAACTGAATTTTTGTTCACGTTTTTGAAAAGTTTAATCTCTCTTGTGATAAGAAGTAGCTTCTGCTTGTTTGGCGTCAAATTATGAGGGAATTTAATGAAATTGACCACCCTATTGTGTCATATGCTGTAGAAAGACAATAAAGACGTTTTTGTCTCTATTTCACCGCCAGCGCATCACGACAGCGCTAATTACGCATAGTTTATTATACCTATTTATCTCTTCTTTTGTTGGACGGTTTCTTATTTCTCGTCTTCTTACTTTTATTTTTCTTTTTAACAAAAACATGACATACAAAACCCACATAACAAAGTTGTAAAAATATATAAAGTATGTCGTAAAAGTCAAAGACTTTGTGCGAGTAAATGTTTATCAACGAAATTAACGTGTGCGTGACACAATTAACGCTATCACTGTACGTCTTCGGTATGAATTGCAATATCGCACAATACAACTTCGTTGCGGGCGGCACGAGGTCTTCCCGACGGAACACATGCAGTGTATTTCTTGTGACACGTTTTGTTGGTTTTCGAAACATTGTCGAACCTCACTCACTCGACAATTCCTGTGCTTATGGCTTTCTCTAAGATTGCTTATATTTAACGCCCACGCACTTTGATCAATGATTTATTTATTGAACGTGTGCAGTTTGCAGCACACATGAATAAGGGATGAGGAAGGCACTTCTTTCGTGCGCGGCTCGTCGCGAAAATCTGTCATCATATTATGGCAAGCGTTACATTACGTTAGGTGCTTCTGAGGCAGCTCCAAGGCGGCAGCATGGCATATGCGGTGTTATGATGTACATATGTAGGTAGTACCTACATATGCTTGCGCTTGCAGGCTAAAATAGGTAAGAAGAAGATAGTAGTGCGGCATTGATGGTGCTGAGACGCAGACGTTTTATGTTTTTGAAATGCCACACGTTACTTCTATTGGAAGATGCATGTTTAGAAGAGTATGTTGCATACATAATCTAAACTTGAATATAAAGTTTAACATGTTGTTCATGTTACTTACTTACTCCTATACTACAACATAGCACAGCAAGTTGCGATTGTACCCGTTTAAATTGCACCTCACCTCCGTCCAGAATCAGCAATGCCATTTCTGTTGAAATGGTATCTGCACTGTACGTTCTGAAAAGTTTCGTCCAGTATGGAAAACATTAATATGATCTGCGTTATTTGCTTTCCGCTCTGTCATTTTATGGAGAAACGATATGATATGGCGATTGCTTGCTTGCTGTTCGACTCAAACTCTAACAGTAACTCAAACACTAACTTGAACTTCGGCTCTGGTTCCGGTGCCGGTGCCGGTTCCAGTTTCAGTTCAGTTGTGTGTCCATAATATAAATGTTTGTTGAAATTATTACACTGACGATTCTCGTTATTTTGATTGCAGTTTACTTGCGTTTGTGCTTGCGCGTGTGCATATTATTATTTCATTACTTTGCATTCCAGTTACAAATTGCAATGTGCATTATTCTTGCATTACAGGTATGTTCATGGTTAATATACGTTGAAAAACATTTACAACAACAATTTTATTAGAAAATACGAGTAACGTAGTGATGAATTTGCATTACTTTATTGCGTTCATTTTTGTTGCTATTGAGCATTCGTTGATCTTACAACGAAATGATACGCAACATTAATTACATCGTGAAAACTCTACCCTGTATTATAAAGACATGTTATGTCAGGGAACGAGCTGTAAATCAGTGACGTGATGCAAAGCATATTTTACGAAAAAGGTTCAAAGAGACGATAGCTTGCAAACCAAATAAAAATGGATCGGATGCAGACCGGCATATCGACGCCAGAAATCTGGAAAATAAGGGAGCAAGGGATGAAGCATGTGCTCGTGCAACTATGCGTATCTGCGCATATCCAGTCGATTTCGGCTAGATCATTAAGTAAATGTGGATAAATGATGATTCGGCAAGATATTTGCTTCTTTTTCGTATGTTTCTCCTGCATCTTTTTGATCGTCTCTATTGTCTGGCGTTCATCTATGACAAATTGACAGGATATACAGTATCTAAAGCTTTAGTTATAGCTTAGGATCACGTTCGGGTTCAAGGGAATCATGAAAATAAAAATACCATGTTATTGAAGATTATAGGTATATCCTACTCATAGTCTTTAGAAATAGATATACAAATATGTGTTAAAGACGTTTTCAAGTAAAGACATACTGGAGTGAATCCTTGTGTACTTGATCTTGCTGTTCTGGTCGTGTCATTCCGTCCGACGAGTTTGACTTGACTTGCTTAACTAAAGGTTAAACCTAACAATATAATCTGTAAAGCAAAAAATGTAGAAAACGATTAGAAATCGAAAACGAGAAAGGTTGTTGGATTTTTGTATATATTGAGGATGTCTCAGGTTATTTTGAAGCTAAGCGTACGATTCGCATTTGCAATGGATAAAGAAATGAAAATATGATCAATACGCCAAGGGAAGGCACATCACAGCATGTCATGCTAATTGAAACAAGCGAATATTTCTTCTGACAATTATGGATTGCTTCCACGGCTGGTTCGTATAGTTTCCTGCAGTTTTCCGTCGCGACCATAAATTTTCATTAAGAGTACGGCGGCACGTAACTAGTGCGGCTTCTCTGTCACACTAGCATCACGTCGGCAAGGTGATTAACAAAATGGACAAAGGACCTAAGCTAAAGGCGCTTCGAAGGACGAGGACTAGTACTCACTGACCACATTGAGATTTACGGAGTAACTGCGCACTGACTGTGTGCTAATTTGGCATTCGTAGATGCCGGCGTCGCGCTTCTGCGCCCACTTGATCTGCAGCGTCCACTCGTCGGTCTCGGGATGGTAGTTGGCCTGGAACCGCTGGTCACTGGTGTACGTGTAGCTGCCCACCGTAAGAATATGAAGATCACGGTGCCGGATTCAAGATACTTGTGAGTGCCAAGCAGAAATATTGACACAAATCGTGCTGTATTTGCTTCATTAGTAAATAACTATGAAAATTTAATTAATTTCATTTAAATATTGAAGTAGAAAGTTTCAAAGAAGTTATTAAAAGAAGTAATTTTGCGTTGCCAATGCGGATTAAGTAACGGATACTAAACTTTTGGCGTTTGCTAGTTATGCCGTTATTAATTGTTTGCTCGGTCGATGATGGCAGCAGGCAACCAAACAAGCAGCATGAAGGGTTGTGCGTCTCTCCTATAGCCAAGGCGCGCGAAGGCTTTTGTGGAAATTCAATCAAACACGCATTAAAGTTGCACAGTAATTAATTATTAAACTCGAGTAATGAGAGCTGCGGCAGCAGCGCGGAATGCAAATCCAAATATCGCATCGTTAATTGTATTCATAATTAATTGATTCACTATTATTTTTATTTTGCTGATTAGTAACTTCCACAAATTCTCTTACCTGCGACATTGATGCATGCACACTACTAATTATTTTCCAGCAATGATGATAATCAAATGCCAAATTTATTAATCAATCAATGAATGATTAGGTATTATGAATTTTCGACTATACACAGGGAACAATTGCAAGCAAACTATTATAGTGACAAATTACTTAAGTTGCTTAATATTCAATAGCATAGTTTTGATGTGAACTTAGGAATTTAATATTTGAAATTCGATATTCGCATTCCGCATTAAATCAGATACTGTAACAGAGGATTGCGAGGATTTGCGTTTGTGTGTTTGTATGATTAGTTTTGTAGTTTTACTATACATTCCATGGACAATTAGCCATACAATAGGTACATTTAGGATACAATGCAAACTTAGCAAGCGAAACCCAAACATTCTAATTCTTACTGCAGAATGTTGCCTACGTAATAAAATTAAGTAGATTGTAGTGGAAGTTAGTGTGTTAGTAGTTAGTGTGAATTCTATTCTCTATACCGAAATCCAGATATCATTGGTTTTGCGCTGCTTTACACTTAAAACTCGTCACGTTCACGAGTGCCATAAAATACGCTCATTCAATGTCCACTATAATTCTGGTCTGAAAGAAGAAACTGTTTCCAGGAAGTAAAGAAGGAGGAAGAAAAATTCTGGTTTATTTTCTTAAGTCCAAGCCTGTATAAGAGGCGGGAGTCGAGAAAAAGCAGATAAGTTTTATCCATTTATGCACATTCACAATCTACAGAAACCTGCACGCTGAGGCTGAGTAGTGCCTTGAATAGCGAATGTGGCAGGATTCTTTTGTATTTTTTTGTCCTGTCGTGTCCTTGGTTTTCAATTTTTTTCGCCTTCAGCTTGGGACATGTATGAAAGTTGTGCAAAAAATACAATTACATTTGTCCTTCACTGGGCCAACGCATCAATGGTGAACGTGATTATTCACATTGAATGCCAATATGTACATATGTGCATTCGTGTCTGCGCACAAAGCAACAGACTCAACGCGAGAATATTTGACGTGTTTGCCCTTTTAGCAAGAATCATTTACAAAACTCAATTACAGAATGAATTTTATAGGTTTAAAAATATGGCGTAAACGTAAACATTCGCAGTTTCTCATTAAAAGTCTGCGTATCCTGTTAGGCGTCTATTCACTTTCTTGTGTACAAATCGAAGGAACAAGTGACTATAAGTTTGTAATAAAATTAGCAATCTTACCGGTCGCCAGCTTTATTGGCGGAGGCACCGACCAGAAGCAATAAGAAACAGGCTGGATAAGGCGTTCCGATTCGTTTAGTTCGTTTCTTTGCTCACTGTAAAGCGAGACGAATAAAAAACAACAGGCAAACAGCGAGCAGGATGAACTGGCAAGAAATAAAATCGAATGAATGCAATGCTATTTGCAACATCTAAGAAAGATACCAAGACACCAGGTGGATTCTAAGTTACGTGGTGAATGGGATCGTGGTGGTCCCTCATTGATTCCCCAAAGGGTTAGTCTTGAACCACAAGAAGAAGACGAAGAAAACGAGGAAAGTCATAAAATTCAATTAAAAATGTACGAATGTACATTTATAAAGTAGCTTATCATTAAATATTAAATAAATAAGTTACGAGCCTAAAATAAAGTCTTTGTTAGTATGTTTTTTAAATTTGAGAGGGCGCTGGGAACAGCGGAATTGTAGGGCAGCCGCTGGCGTCGCGACGCTTTGCGCCGACCCTGGAAGGCAGCGCGACGCGGTGCACATTTCCGCGTCAGTTCAGCACGGACCGTGTTGGATCGCGTTTCGGTTTCATATCTCTTATCGTACCGCATACACTGTTGAAATGCCTCGACTCCAATCGACTCTCGCGTTCAATCAGCACTTGACTTCCGGTTGTGTTCTGTCAAAACAACTGCCAACTGGCAGACAGTGACATAAATAAAAATTCGTGTGGGTGAAACGTGTGAAATTGTACTTGTTTGCGATTGAAATTTGTTATCACGGTGCGGCGGATGTGTGATCGGCGCAATTGTGCGAGTGATTTGCGCACACGCTTGGAATGGCAAGCGTACGTCCAGTTCAGGAGATGCTAATTGCTTGTCTCTTGCGAACGCGGCTACAGTTGCTCTACGAATGTGATTGAATGATTGATTGATTGATTGGCTTGGCTTGGCATTAACATTACCATTACAATGTTGATGCAGTGAGTGCTGTGATCTTTGATTGGACCAAGTCAATCTAACCTACATGTGACTCTTTTGTGCATTTCGTAAAGCAGTGTTGTTATGGGGGGCGTCCAACAACAATCTTCCCAGTTTCCTCGCTCGGCGATCGTCATTGTGTTGTTGCTTCTTACACATTCAGGTATATTTTGGAAATTTATTCACTAAAAGCCAACTCAACACACACACAATTCGTGTACAATTTCGGTGCGAAATGCGAAAGGAATAAAAGGATAAATTATGTGGCTTTGGGGTGGTTTCACATTCACTTGACTTTGAATTTATTGTTGCGCTTGAGTTTATGCATTGTATTGTATTGTATTACCTTCCACTTCGACAATTTAACAGAACAACCTAAAAAAGTATATACCTAAAAAGAATACGAAAGCAATTTAAAGGTCGCGACGGGTTGCGTTGTAAGAATTTCTGAAATTAATCTTCTCTCAGTTAGCAAAGTAGGATTTTTAAACTTAATGTAAGTGGCCAATATAAGGTACAGAATCGTTTGAATTGCGTGCGCTTTTGCTGTTTAATGGGGCCCTATCAAGCTAAAGTTTGGCATATTGTTTGGTCGGGTGCTAAAAATGTTTAATTACTGTATCATAGCGTCAACTTTTTGCTGAAACTGAGGAAGTTTTTTATGAATTCAGAGAATTCATTGGCGAATTCAAGTTGTGGAAATCTTGTTTTTGTTCCAACGGAAGTTTTTCCTTTCTTTGGTGGATATTTATAGAAGTTTCGGGATTTTGATAGAAGTTTAAACTCGCTTGAAAGAAACTTGAATGGAATAGATTTGAGTTGCTTTGGCTTCCGAGTGGTATGTTTGTATTGATAGAAGATTCTTGAGCGTTTCAATTGAATATTGAAGCCATTTGCATAGAATTTGCCTTTTTCTGCGATACACAGAAGGAAGACGACAGGGACAAGCACAAGTACGCCTATAAACCACTTGCAAAACGCACACGAAAAGTGCATTTAGTTTGCATAAACTAAATTAAAACATTATAGAGACAGTTAATAACACTAGAGCACGATCAGGTAATTGAAGATGTAAGATAATTAATTACCTATATATTAAGCAATTAATTAATTTAATTGTGCGCCTTTTATAATATTAATATTGGAGTGAGTATCAACTTCAAATCCCAGAAGAAAAGAGATGAGTATAAAATGCTGCGGCTGCGCAATTGTATACAGTGCACAAATAAATATTACTTAATCCGAGATTAGTAAGATTAGCGTTCTGTAGAGGCGGCGACGGCGGCAATAGCACGACACTGAATGCGCAAGCACGTTTTCATACTGGACAATTTATTGTAATGCCAACAGGCCTGCTGTGTTTTGTCTTGTTTTACGTTAGCTTGTCTGAAATCCAGCCAACACAAAACATATTCGTGTATTATATTGTTTCTTGCTGTCTTGTAAGTATGTAAATTCAAGCCAGATTCAAAAATATTAAAGAAAGAAATATGAAAGTTACAATAACGAGGAACGAAGCAGAATGTCCCTTAGTCGTGTAAAAAGTAATTAATTAAACGCGCGCTGATGAAAGATCAAGACCCTTATCCTCTCGACTTTTGTAGGCTCCGTCCTTACAAAATATAGCGATTATTCTGCTCAAAACTTTCTTTCTCTCTTACTTTTCTTTCTAGAAGGAAAAGTTTAATTAATTTTTCGCAGTATTTCTGGTCATTTGACAGCTTTATTCTGTTTCTTTTGTTTTTTTTGTAATATTTGCGTATTTTAAAACGGGAACCAAAAAGGAGGAAACAGGATGGCTTGTCATAAGTCCTTCCTGACTCTGATCGGAAATCAGAGTCAGGAAGCACTGCGTAATTACACGTGCTTTGTGAGCCAAGGTGGTAGCTACTTAACAAGGCTGACGAACAACACGCAACCCAACGTAACGTCAAGCGAACAACATTGGCCGAAGGTGGAGTTGCTTGCCCATATAGGCAGACTTGCAAAATCAAAGAGATATGTGGTGGCTCATCAAAGCACTGCCACTTATTTATTCATAAATCGGTTCAAAGGAGCACTAAGTGTAGGTGTAACTGTATTATCTTAGAATTGAAAAAAATAATGGAAGTTAAAAAACAACCTTTTTACATTTATAAGTGCTGCACATGTGATAAGAGACAAAGCAATTACGATCCAATTTAGCATGCACCTCTGATGTTTTAGCATGCCCGTCTCTGATGCGATGTGAAAAATAGGCTTTCTTTGTAAGAGCATAGAGAGCGTAAAGCAAGAAGCATCAGGCGTAACCAAAACCGGATGTGTGAGATGAGATGAAGATATAATAGGAAAAATATTAAAGCATGTGATGGCTCTGCGAATACAGCACATCATTTTTGACTGTGATTAAAACTCAAAAGTGCATTGCTACTTGATTTACTCGTATAATTATAATTATAAAACGACAGTGCCGGTGGCGACGCCACTGTCGTTTGCATAGCAGGTTACGAAATTCGCAAATGACGCCAGCGCGAAGAACGATTATGATTTATGGAGCGCGTCGATGCACCGTAGTTTTCCACATGGCGCTCCACAGCAGGATTAACTCGACTTCTGCTTGACTGCATAATCCTCTAGACGTTTTCAATAGCACGATGGCTAAATATTTCACTTTTACACAGTATTCACAACGTTTTTCTTCTCTCAGTCGATTGAAATTTAAATTCCATTTTTATTCACGTTTATGAAGTGTTTAGTTCCGAGTTATTTTAACGTTGTGTAAACGAGCGATTTCCTGCCAGTTTAGTTGCATTGCATTTTACTGCTTTATTCCTTCGTGAGATCTATGAAAGTTTAATTTGCCATTACGATAGTGTATGCAACTTTGAGCACACACAGTTTGCTTTGCTGTGCTATGTAATGCTTCACTTCACGCCTTCGAACGTAAACACTCTGGTTAGTTTTGTACATAATAGAATAGGCAACAACTCGTTGCCGTGTCTGCACATACTCGTAGAAAAGCAAATTAACGCGTACTGATGGTACTGAACTACAGAGCGCCGCCTGCGTTGTGTGCTGATGACGCCTATGACATGCTCAATTGACGCTTTTCAAGAGGAACGCAACTTATTCGCTGACGATTATGGTGATGCTTAGTTTTTAAATGAAATAGATTGGTGGGTTTTAAGTCTAGGTTGTGTTATGCAACACAGTAGTTTGTTAATGTCCAAAAGTTAAAGCCACAGGTTATACGTTTAACAAAATGTATACGAATTACTATGATGTTAGTTGAGTTTTGTGCCAATAGGCAGTAGAAAATATAGGAAACTGTTGATGCATTTTTTAGGATCACCTTACAAGTGGTCCTCGCGAGGAAATATGTACCTATAAAATGGAAAAGCGCATTGTTCCGGTCTACACTCAACAGAAAATGAAAACAATGTTGCTACGTTGTTGGTTGGCTTGTTTTTTGTTTGTAGTTTGAAAACAGCAGTTTTATTTTGAGGTTATGCGCATGCCATGACAAGAATAACTAAACGAAAATCCAGTAAATAAGTGGCTGGAATCTTCTTTGAGGCTAAGACTAGACTAAAGCATGCTAATTATAAAGCAGCAGTTAGTATAAGTAGTTTCCAGCGACTAGACTCAAGTCGAGACAAGACGCCAATTGAAAAATAAATGGATGGATGCTTTCAGTCTCAGGCTATAATTACAACAAAGTATAAGTAATCATTTCTCTAAATACTTATTTTATTACCAAACAAAGAATATAAATAAGAATGGAAGAAAGCAAAAAATAGGTCATTTTTTCTTATCCTTCGAGCGTTTTTAGATTGATGACGACGTAACTTAAACGAACAAAATGATAGCACAGCGTCGAGTTTTTTTCTGTTTATTCTTTGTTTCTGTTTCGTTTATAAGCCGACAATCTGTACTTATGTCATTTTGATTTGTTGTTTAACCTGAAGCTTACCTAATATTAAAAAATGTTTAACACGATGTTTTGTCTCTTGTTACAGGTACGTACTCTTCAGATTTTGCTTCAGGAGCTTCGTAAACCAGCAAACCGGTGAAAGAAAATGACAGTTCGAGATTAAGTTCTTGATTTTTCATTTCATTTCTTAATTCGTTTTCGTAAAAGGACTTTTCTTTGGAAGCCAAGACTTTGAAAATGATTGGAAATGAATTTTAAATTGGACTTTTTATTGATATTCACTTGGGCGAAGACGCAGGGGCGCGGAACAGAGTAAATATTTAAATTTAATGAGGGCCAAAGGCGTATTGATGGTTTCCTGGTCTATGCTAATCTTAGCATTGCGGCATTTGCGTACATAATAAGATTTTGATTTTCGTTCTTTAGTCGTGTATTTACTTTGTCAAGACGACGATGTCGTGATGAATGCTTTTGTTGCCTTTCGCAAACATTTTCACACAAAGCATAAATAGAATATTGTACAACGCAAGGAAGCATCAAATAGGCACAATGTAAACGGATTTAACAATCAAAATTAAAATCAATGTTGCATATTGCTTATCAATAGACAATTTGTTATAGACCTACAATCAAATAAAAAACATTTAAAAGGACAACACAAGTAAAGTTCAGGAGCTGCAGCATTAGCAGATTGTTGGTATGAAATATGACAAATATCTACAAATGGAGTGTTTTGTTACGTTGGCAGTTGATTTCATTCAAAGCAAAGCGAGTTTAACACGTTGAGACCGGCGCTTTTGCTGATTTGCCCTCTTTATCGTTAAAAAACTAGGCCGGGCGAATATCATGCGTTGGCGTCTTAATAGGCTATTGCATTGTAGCCGAAGCTACGCGTTTCACCTGTACCATTGATTGAATGCAATGACAAGTTCAATCACACCCTATTATTGGTTATCAACGGATTGACCTTTAATTCGATACGTTGCCACGTAGGGTAAAAAGCGTCTCTTGTCCAATCAGCGTGGCTTAGATCAGAGAACATGCCTCATGAGTTGCCTATCATTCTCTTACAGTTTTGAGACACACAGCGCGGTACTCGCCGGTTCCAACCTGTTAAATCGCTGAGAATTGAAAGGATTTATACTTTATCTGCTGTTTCTTTCAATTGAATTGCAAGTTAATAAACATGTGATTCACCGGATATCCGGTTATAAATTTGCACAACTTTTGAAAAGTTCCGGAACTTTCGTAAAATAATAACTGAACAATTGTTTATTTCGTAGAAATGAGTTACTTTTGAGACAAACGATCAGATTAAACATTTATATGGGTATAAGTACCTGGAATTTATAAATTAATATCTCAACTATGTCCAGGGAGCGGACTTCAAGGATTGCTTGTTGTTAAAAACAGAGCAAGTTACTTGCAAGACAAATCAAATCACTCTTGCTTCTAGATTACTTCTATGACATTTCGATTGAAAATCAATCAAAATCTAGATACGTAGAAACGCAGGTGAAACAGAGAAATGTTGAAGACGTGCCTGGCATACAAGCGTAAGCGCAAACGCAAGCAGCTTGATATCTTCACCGAAGGGTAACAGAAGTAATAACCCGAGGACGCCACATACGCTGGACGTTCGGTCAATTTATCACGTCTGGCATTCGATTCGAAAATCAATAATTGCCCAACGTCGCCGGCGCCGGACACACCACACAAAGCCACTCTTAAGCCGTCACTTAGGGCATGCTTAAATGATATTCTTACGAGTTGTTTGGTATTTTTACTTTTTATCACATGTTTCGGTTTGCTGCGAAATTAAAGTGCAATCATCACAAACATCAAAAAGCAAAGCAAAGCACAAAATGAAGGATTCGAAAGAGAGTTGTCAAAGTATTACACTTGTCGAGGCTGTTTGTTGTAAGTACAGTAAACTTGAAAACAACACAATTACAGTTCTCTTTATCTATACGCACGAATGTAGGAACACAACGAAAAGTACTGCCCCTGTACCTCTTGAAGGATGTGTCCGGTTCTGAATTCTGGACCGAACCGCATGAAGTTAGTTAGAGGTTAGAGACTGTTTCCTTTTGGTGGAGTGTGAAAGCAACGCTTCCTGCTTAATATCAAGTATTATTACCACCACTGCTAAATTATCAACGCCTTAAAAAGTAGAGTAAATTCAATACAATTGATTTCTAATGGAAAGACAAACAGAATATTTGTAAATAAATAAGAAGATAAGTTGACATGGATGACAAGCAGCAGTGTTGTTTGTGTTGCCTACCAATAAGCTGCATATGTTATGACAAAACAGAGAATTAAAGAAATTACCAGGATATCAGTGGATACATTGGCATACAAAATTGAACAGCGCTCACAGCACTCACATCGGAACGGGAAAAAGTGGCAAATTTCATGGAAGGCGATGCTCGCTGCTATTTTTCAACGTTTTGCCGCCGCCGGCGGGTCGAGGGATACTGAACGATCTGCTATTGATCCCCAGCGTTCTATTTATAAGTTCCGGTTAGTTATACCTACGTGGGATTAACAGACACCCATCTGCACCTATACTTTCCAAACTGTGGAAGCAAACCGTTTCTAGAGCATTCTATGAAACAATAAAACAGTTGAAACAAACTGCCGACGATTTTATTGATAAACTGGATGATTGATAAACATTTTGAGTATAAACTCAAACAGGAAGAGCAGAGTCGGAACGTGACGCAAATTGGCTTGATTTGGTTTGGTTTGCTGTTGAAATATACATAGATGTACGTGCTGATACGCGCAAAGAGCAGTGAGCATGTCAAAATAACATGTCATTTACTGCCAATTAGCCCGGTTCCGGGTATGCGTCCTCTCCTCGTGTATCGCAAAACTAAATCATTTATGCAGCTTAATTTGAACCTGCAATCTGTTTTGAAATTATTACTTAACAATAATAACATAAATAATTAATAAATCATTGTTTATATTTGTTTCGGTCGAAAAAAGCTGATTTTAGCGTGACGTATTTTGTGAACATTCGTGGATTGTGAATACATTACTTCCCGACTCTTGGAAGTTTGCAATTTTCCTGCGCATTTGTAGATTAATTAATTATAAATCGAATTGTAAACAGCTGGGTATAAATTACAACCGCCTATATTTCTCCAGCAAGCCATTAGCTAAATTGGAAAACCAATAGCACATTAATACAGCATTCACGATTGCTTAATGTTCATTGAGAATTAAAATAAAATCAAAAGTTTCAAACTAGTATTTTGACAGCACTCGTAGACTGGCAGCGCCTCTATCGGCAGAAAGTGTAGTGGGCGCCAGCAGCTGCGAGTCAACTCCCGGTTAATTGTTGTTTTCATCACTAATTTTCAGTGTTCATTAGCCAAATATGTGACGATCTTGTTAAGAACAGTTATTTATTGCGTATTTGATGTGTGGATGTGATTGGTATTGTTGTATTGCACTAATTTGCTCAAAGCTTGTATCCCGTACATATAACCTCAAATCATGCATGTGAATAACACTGGCATTTCTAATAGCATGTATCAGTATTTCCATAGAAACATTTGGTAATTGGATTGGTTAACTAGCACTTGCATTCAGTTGGTTGTTGCATGTGGTTATAGAGTAATTAGTGTACATTTGGCGTTCAATCAGTAAAATCATAGTAACGCGAGGTAAAGGTAAAAGAATGGAAATGAAAAGCAGTTGGAATTGACTCGCACGCTGCCAGCCATAGTGGTGTTTCAGTATGATTTTTAATTAGTGCCTGGTGCTTGACACTTCAGACATTCCAGATGTATAGAAAACTGCTGCGAATTAGCTTCAGGTTGGTACATTTCTATATCATTTTTGGTAGAGTGTCAGTAGTAAGTTCGCGACTTTGCTTGCTTTGACTTTGCGTTATGCGTACGAATATGCGGCTCTTCTTAGAATAGAATAGAATAGAATGCTTTGAAATAAACTGTATATGTACCTATAATTCGTAAACTTAGAGGAATGTTTTAGGTTATAACCGGACGGATTAAAGACGCGTTTATCTTTTTACAGTACACGCCGCTCATATTTGGGTCCCGAAGTGTGGAATCATTTGCATTTCACGTGGAGAATGAATCAGAGCGCCAGTATAATACAATTGTCGCTCGACAATGAAGGAATTTTAATCGAAATAGGATTACTTACGCCCAAAACAGCGCTTGCTGTCTGCTTCTAAAGAGTCGCTTTGTTTGGAGTTTGTTGTTCGGCAGAAGCCACGTCACCACAAGATAAACCATACTTGAGCGAAGTTATTTAAAGTATAAATACGTTTTTTGGAGTGGAAACTTGTCCCTGACTGTGGGTGGTGATTGGGAAAGTATTAGAATCTCGCTCACATGGGGCGCTGTTGTCGGTATTAAAAATGAATTAATGGAGAAACTTTTCGGGTAAACGAGAGTTCAGGCTATAAAGTCAGTGGCAACTTAGGCGTGGAGTTAGAAACAAAGTGAAAAAAGCGCTCACCGCACTCGTAATGATCTAGTTTTGGAGGTTGTTTTGCATGTGCAATGGTCGTGTGGAAACTGCTTATGATAGCTGTTGGCTTTTTCCAGTCCATTGTCTCCGAATAGTTCTTGGACGTAACTTGGAGCTTCTTTATTTATTCCTTCAGAAGGGCCTGAAATGGAACAACATCGAAAAGAATGAATGGCTTGGCTTGTCCATGTTCTGACTGGAGTGACACTTTTCGAACATTGAGCATTGATTTAGTCGTTGCTTAAGTGACAGAACGCATTACCACGCGTCAACCGTCGTCCTTCCTTCAAGCGACAGGCACAAAGGCGCAAATAAACAGTCGAAAACAATGCAGTTGCTTACTTCGCCTTGTTAGGATTTTCTTATTGATTAAACATCAAAAGTAAGCAAACATGCCTGCTTTTCAGCACTTCTTTGTCGCTTGGTTCTTACTCATCCATCATTCTTGCAAAAGATTGGGTACGGAAATGACGGAGTGGAAATTGCACGTAGCTAATGAAATCTAATGACAAGCGTCGGAGTTGAGTGCAAACGCGAAATGTTTGTCAGCGTTAAGTTAAGTCCACGGTTAGGTCCGCTGACAAATTGAGCGCTTATTAAATATTCATATTCCGTAAATTCTTTCCAGCTGCTGCTTGCTAAGAAAGGAAGAAAGAAAGAAGTAATTTAATGTCTTAGTGGAAGGAAAATCGCTATTCCGGAAAAATTGCATAAATGACGGAAGTGCTACTAATTACTGGAATTATTAATTGTTTGCTGACGTGTTGGCAGTGAAACAATGTGGACGCTGGCTGACATTGACTTTTAACTTAAATAATCAAGCAAAACCAAACAAAATTTTAGCCGCAATCGACCGAATCGGTACCATTCGAAACGTAGTTACGAGAATGAAAGATGAAACACAAAGTTTTAAAGTAAAAGAGACAGAAATAGCTGAAAGATTTGCTAATTTTATGCATGATGTGATGTGATATGATATAGTATGATGTAGCCGAGTTGTGGTAAAATGGAGAAACCGTGTCAGTTCATTAATAATTTGGCACTATGTTCATAAAACAAGTGAAATATGTGCAACTTTAACAGAAAACTTGCAAACTTTAGCAGCGTTGCGTCTTGTGCCTTGGAAATAATTTCGAATTATCCTTTAACCTACATATGTACATATATCTAGCGTTTCCGCTTCAACTTTAACTTCTCTCGTTCACATATTGTATAACATGGTTATTGTGTAGCATTTTCTTCAAAATTTCCAAACCTTACTCTTTATAAGGTCAAACCTTAGGGGCCGTTCATAAACTACCCCCTAAAAATATAACGACAGTCGATTACTGAAGTCGAGCAACGCCAGGATTTTAGTACTTGGTTGGGTGACCACTTCAATTTTCAATTCAAATTCTATAACCAAATTCAAATCTAATTTCCAATTCGATTCCATTTAAAATCCAGTTTCCACTTCTCTTATCGTCTTTGATGAAGCGGTCGCTACAAGTAACATTGTCATTTGGCATTCATGCACAAAAAAAGCCAAGCCATAGCAGGATCACTGGTATAATCACACAACGAAATTTATTATGCACTGCGCTGCCATCATTAGTGCTTTAGTATGAGATTTCTCCAAATCCAACGCCACTGAGTTTTGACCGCAAAGCACGCACCATCATGTAGTGTTACGCTGACGTTAATGCTGAGGCTGAGTCTGCGTGGCTCTGGGATGCAAGGGAGAAGTGTGCACGTTTGGGGGCAAAGTTTGGTCAAAACCTCAAATCGTGAACGAAGTATTATTTGTCTGCGCAAATACCTACTAATGGAATACCAGGCGTAAATTACAGATAAACCTGCTAATTTGCCTCCTGGGGGCTTGCAAGAAGCAAATTGCATTTAAATATGTACACGACTTCATTCAACGCCTATGCTCGTTATACTATTTTGTCGTTCATTATTTTACTCCGTTTTTAAACTTTTCATTTAAAATTAGTTAATTAATATAAGTTTTCATTTGTTTTAGGTGAGTGGCCAATTTCTCGAACGTCTTCGTTTTGAAATGTCTTGTAAGTAAACAACGTAGAATTACAACTAAAGTATAACAAAATATAATTTAACACTAAATAAGTGTGGAGCAGACTTTACTGGCAATGTTGGTTGGCAGTGTTGACGACTGCTCTTTTCGCTTTGGCAATGGCGCAATAAAAGTGATAGATGTGTGCAGTTTAATGGCATGAAATGAAATGCAGTGGAATCAGTTAATATAAAATTTAATTAACTTTGTATTCGTGCTTGCACTCGCATTTGTATTCCTGCTGCTGCTGTGATGACTATCATGTCGAATAGATAGAAGACAGTGTCTTCCGATTGGTGTCGTTAGCGCTTTTGTTTTTTCTGCTTTTGTGCGTTTTGCCTTGGCGTGAAATTCGCGAAGCAGACTCAGTATGTTGATGAATTAATGAAGGTTCGTGTTGAACAACAATATTTATCCGATGCACGGAAGTAGGTATTGAAAGCAAGTAGAATTAAGTGAAGTGAGCTGTGAGCGTTGCATCCGCGTCGAGTCACAACCCATTAGTACGAGTATTTCATAACTGAAAGAGGTTACAATAAAATTCATCCGTTGATTTTCAAGTTCTCATTAGGATATTGTACGCGGGGTTGATATTATTTTGCTTTAGTTTCTTCTTGTTGATTAACAAAGTGTAGTTAAACATTATTAGTTAACTCTTTAAACAATAGAATGGATAATGATTTTCTTACATTGAGTAACAACAATATTGTACGTACATATATGATGTCATAATGTGGTTTATGTTGATGCAGCTGCCAAATGGCTCAGCTTTGGTATGGCATTGTGCTGTTATTTCTGTGTGGTGTGTTGTGTTCGCGGGACACAATTAACGCCAGCTTGCGACTGCATTATGTATAATATTCAAGTTCTGTACAGAATCATGTATTCACAATGAAAGTGCTGCGATAATGGAAATGATTTCAAAATGCGATTTTCGTGTCGGACGCCAATGAAGCTGGCTTGTCGGGCGTTCGACGGGGTGTTATTTGAAGTTGTGAAAGTTGGTTAACACATACCTCAGCGAGGGCGCTGCTGCTGCGTAAATATTCTGCCATATTTATGGCATGGATTGAAGTAAAGTGGCTGTGTCTTCACATAAATTTCAATGTGCAACAGAAAACATAAATTCTTTCAGCAGAAAACTTGTCGACGTTTGATTTTCAATACGACTCTGGACTTTTTCTTGCTTGTGTATTTTTATCTTTTATTTTCTTGCCTTTGGGGGAAACGAATGAGTGTTTATGAACGATACCAAAGGTAATACGTCTGTGATTCTGCATCGTAAACAAATATAATACTCCTCGTTGATATTCATTTTGGTTCTTTGCTGCTGTGGCTGGTGGGAATGATAAGAGACGAATTTAGGTACTTTTCCAAGGCGTAAATCTAATTGGTCTTTTTTTGTCTTGTATTGGCACAAGTAGCCTACTTGGAAGAAGGTGTTTTTCAATTATTCAATTACTTTCCTTTATACCTGTAATGTAAAATACTTAAAAAATTATTCATTTTTCTGTCCTTATTTCCCTCCTTCAATGTCAAAGAAGGAGCGAAGTGAGGATTTAAGGTTGTTTTTAAATTGATATTACAATATTAAACAACTCAAACAAAATTATTTAACATTACGTTTCAAAATGATGTTTAATGTTCACATAAGGCAACAAAAATTGTATTTTCGTACATTCGATCTCATGTCTCTAGTAGTGATGTAACGAATATTCGCATTCGCATTCGCGAATATTCGCATATTTTTCAATATTCGCATTCGCATTCGCAAAAATTATGCTAATACTTAGCGAATGTTTTTAATAATCAAAAAGGAAAATTATTAAACTTTAAATATCTAATGTATTAATGTCTTTAAGACTGCGCAAATGTTTCCAACGTCTTAAGTTGGGGTGCGTACCGCAATTTCTAGAAGGTTGCAGAAACGCGCACTTGGTGCGCAATATTGCCGAACACATGTTTTTATGCCACTTTGTCCCTTAAATATCATATTCGCATTCGCATTCGCGAATGTTGAAGATAAATATTCGCATTCGCATTCGCGAATGTGAAAAATCCAACATTCGTTACATCACTAGTCTCTAGTGACTGAAGAATTAATCACTAATGACTAAACAATTTCATTACGTTTCATGGAATCACATTCATCCGCCTTGAAAAAGCCATCCGCCAAGTGCAGACAAACTTAATGACAACCAATTTGCAAAATTGATTAGTGGCGGTTTTTCTCAATCCAGTCCAAGTAAGAATAAATTCTGGTGAAAATATCAGGATAACCAAGAGCACATGGAACTCCCCATGAAACAATACCAATTTGTTCGCCGTTAGTATCAACTAATGGGCTACCAGAGTCACCGTTGCATACGCCTTCATCCTCTTTAGTGAAAGTGCAAACCTCTGCGTCAATAGGTGGAAAACGAGTAGTGTTATAACGCTCAGCGCACTCCTTCACGGAAATGGTTTTCAAGTGAATGAATTGAAGTTCGTTAGAAATATCTTCCCCAGAGCGAATGTTTCCCCATCCAGAAAGAATAACTTCTTCATTATCTCCAATATTGGACTGACGTAGTTTCACAGGTTGAACACCTACGTGGAATTTAATAGGAGAAGCCAACTTAAGGATGGACACGTCATTGTGGACATGCTTGTCGTCGAAATCCTCATGAACAACGAAACTTTTGACGGCATATTCTTCAGTTTGTGCATCTAGTTTGTTGTTGCCTACGAACACTGACATATGGTTCACGAAAGTTCCAGAAACACAGTGAGCCGCGCAGAGAATGGTAGTTTCATCAATTATGGAACCACCACACCTGTAGTATCCATAAATACGCAGAGACACTTGGTATGGAAACTTATTCTCAGCAGCTTCGTCTCCCCCAACAATTCGCCAGCTTGGTAAAGCTGTAAAATCAAAATATATTATTATATAAGGACATAATTTATTAAAATAAAATAATTACCAAGTGCAACTGACAGCGAACACAATAAAAGAATTGTCAATTTCATCTTGTCTGGGTAGATATTTGTAGATTATTTAATTGTGCTCAGAAAAAGTCACTATTTATATTGTTGCTTATCTCAATAATCTCAGTTGCCAACTCACCAGAGAGGATTGAATATAGATTTTATCTTGAAATAGCACTTCAAGTGGAAGTACATTCCAGTGTTAAAGACAGGTAATAGTACTTCAATAGTACCTTAACATACCTTACCTTAACATGTTAAGTGTTCTATTATTTACAAATTTCGTAATAACTAGGTACCTACTTTAAACAATAGTTAGTCTTTAAGTACTTATTAAAATCTATTATTGAGTAAGTATAACAAATTATAATAATTAGCCACGGTGTTTTTCAATCTAATCTAAGTAAGAATTTACTCTCGTGAATATACCTATTTGGATAACCATTCATCAGTCACCTTCACCTGTTTTTCTTCCAGACCTAGCTGGGTACATTGAGCATATCACTACATTGCAATGGCTAGGTTGCTAGCCTGGCCCAAGGCGAAGAAGACTTGTGTTTTAACGATAGTCGATAGGCTACTCTGTCTCCTATGAGAACAATTCGATTAATTTATTAATTACTGCGTATTGAGTATTTATATGATATTTATAACATTGGCAATGGTACGAAACAGAGTTCTTTTATGTAAATAAATGTGATAAATTCAGTTTTGGATGCAATGTATTGGAGCGATAAATTTTGCAACATGTGTACATTAATTAATGCGAAAGTATAGCGAGCTAGAGGCCCTGTCAAGACATAATGCAATATTAATTGGCACAATTCTGCTTTGTACTGGGTATTCATTTGCTCGTTTCGTTGATTTATTCTAAATGATACACTTATTATTGAAACATAATTAGCAGTTAACTTTTAAAATAGTTTAAGTATTTAATTATGTCTGCCTAGTCGGTTTACCTTAAGTGTTTAAATACACTTTGAAACTAAAATAGTTTAAGACAACTTGGGGGCAAAGCGGTTCCGATAAAAGTTTAAAATTTGAGTATGTAATAAAACAAAACTTCGCCTGAAGAGCAAGCACCTAATGGCGAAGAAAGGAAACTCTTAACAGTGCCTTAATTTTTTATTATCAAACCGACGACATGCGGCTTAATTAAAATTTGCTCAATTAGAAGCCAATCAATATTTTAGTGCAGTTTCGATAGAACAATAATTTTAAATTGATTAATATTGATGGTAAAATGAACTTAAACAGCGTATTATTTGTTATACGTTTTCCCATAATTTAATTAAAATAATATGCGTGCTGGATGGGATATTAATAAATATTCATTATATTAGCATACTCATCTGCATTTAAATATTTATCGTGTGTATTGTTTTGAATTTTAAACTTATTGTTGATATAAGTAGGAATAAATATTAAATAGACAATAAAACAGAACAGAGTAGGAAGAAATTGCCATAGGTAATACAGAATAAATAATAAATCGGGAAGTAAACGTAAATATTTAAAATATGTACATGTAAATGGGTGCCAACCTATGATAATATTAATTAGTGCATAATTATTAATTATAATTATATATGTACCTATATTTAATTATATTTAATGGCGATAATAATGTGGTTTTCTTCTTTTGTGGCTAATTTTGCAACAAATTTGTTAAAGTTACAGGCACAACTCTATTATAGTTAGAAGGATAATTACGACGTTTTTGTCGTTTGCACTGGCAGCGCCATCGTCCATGCGCTGATTCATTCCTCAGCGTTAATTCCGCCAAGTTTATTATGTTTTTCATGAGTTTCTGCGCTTTTTCTTTGGCTAAACCTTTTTTGTGTGTTTTGCCTTTGCACTTGGTTGTCACTTATGTAACACAAGCATCATATAAAACCACCCGCAAAACAAGAGTCATAAAAAGTGTCGTAAAAATGAAGGACGTGTGCAAGCATTTATGTAGAAAATTAATTAATTAGTATAAGCAAAGGAGTAGGTATTAATTAATAGATGAATCAACGTTGAAATTGGGTTATTTGCAGTGATATCACTGAGGGTGACTGTGAGTGACACATTAACGCTATCACTGTACGGTCTCGGGATGAATTGCTTTATCACACAATACCCCATAGCGTGTGGCGAGGCTTTCCCGAGGGAACACGTGCCGCTTTTTACACGCTGCGTGTGTTTCTTGTGACATGTTTTGTTGGTTTTCGGAAACCTTTTCGAACCTCACCCGTTCACTCACTCGCTCGGACAATAAACACAATGACTATGGTTACGAGTTTCTATAAGATTGCTTATACATAGGTACATACATTACACCCACGCACTTTTATTTATTTGAATCACCATCGCGTGCAACTGCAATTCTGCTAGTGCACACAGAAAATGGTATAATTTAGGCAACACATTGAACATGTGTAGTTTGCAGCACACATGAATAAGTCATGAGGAAGGTACATTCTTCTTTCAAGCGCGTCTCGTCGCGAAAATCTGTCATCATATTATGGCAAGCGTTACGTTACGTGCATCTGAGACAGTCTCGCAGCGCACCCGTGCAATTGAGACATACATATGTGTGCTGAGGAGAAATAGGGTGGATGTTTTTGGAAGATGCATGTTTGGAAGAGTATGTTTCATACATAAACTGAACTCAACTAACTTTATTATGCAAAACATTCGCAAAATAGGCGAATAACTATTGTCTTTGCTTCCTCTTCTTTTTTACTTATATGTACTTTCTCATGTTGTAATGCGTGTGAATCTTTGCATTCTCTTACTTCATACTCTACATAGCAAGTTGTTGCGCTTTATTAGGCGTAAATGGTAGCAGCATGTTATTTATGTTGCGAAGGCAGCAAAGCGCTGTGATCGCCAGAGCAGCCGCGATGCCGGATAAGACGCGAATAGATTACCCGCTGAGTAATTGCGATTGTTATTACTTTTGCACCCACCATGCCGTGCATAATAAATAATTAGATTAAGATAAATACCCATTTGTAGCTTTATAATTGCGCTCATTAAAATCTCCCTCATGTCGGCTTTGTCTCGTTTTAACTTAGACAAGGTATAGGTACATACATTGTACCTGTACGAGTACCTACGTAATATAGGTTCTTGTTTCTGTAAGTGTGCCTGACTGTGGCTGTGCGCATATTTCTTGCAGCCTTGAAGTGATTTAGTTCTTTCTGCTTTGCTTCGGTGTTGGTTGGGGATTCGCCGAGAAAGTGCAAACTTTTCCTGTTTCCGCGCTGTTATCGCACCTCTGTGGTTGTAAGGAGCCCTCAATGTCGACAAGTTGTCCGAGTGACAAATGATTAATTTTGTGCAAACGTCGGTCGGCGGCTGCCTTCTCTTTCGCCTTCGTCTTCTCGTCCGAAGTTCACCCACATCACCGTCTTGTTGATTTATGTCCGCATGCATGTAAGCAAATAGTAAGCTATTCACTGCATTGCATTGCGGATGCATTTTCCATAAAACTTGATTGAACTCAACTGAAATGAATTAGAATTAGAACTTTGTATTAGATTCTCACAGAAACACGAAAAATGTTCAGGAGACTGTAAAACGCGAAGTTTTAGCGCACAGAAAACTTAAAAACGTACACTAGTTAGTGGACTGCATATTACTGTTTCTTATTGGAATCCAAATATAAAATCGGAAATTTTACTCTTTCAAATGAACTCAAAATTTTTAAAATATAATCTTGTTTGTGCCTATTGCACGCGCCTAGTTGAAGCTTAGTTGGTTGTGTGTATTTAAGCCGGATATTGGTTAGTTAGTCAAGTTAGTGGAATATTCGCATCTACATTAACTATTACCTAAGGTAGCGTCGAAATACGGGAATGCGTGTGAGTTTCGAAGTTGAATTGAAACTGAAACCGAATAGTTCAGCTCGCAAGAGTTTTAGTTTCAATTTTTGTTTCACCAGAAATATGGTAACTAGAGACCTTCATCATACAGATAGGCACAATTTTTTCCGTTTGGAATTATGAGTTTCATATAAGCTAACAATCAATGCCGATGAAATGAATTTACGTTTGCTTTGTCACATTTTGACATATTTCTATAAAGATGCCAGAAGGGAAGCTTAATAGACAATTTAAACGCAAATGTACTTACACATGTCGGAAGACTAAAAGTGATAAGCTCAACGTAAGAGACTAGAGGCTCTGCTTTGCTGTGAAAGCTGAAACCAAGCACAAACGCAATCATAGGACTAGGAAAAGAGACTAGGCACACGCACACGCGGTTATTTTACTTATCTATTCTTCAATTCAAACACACTAGTAGATATTTCCTGCAGATTTGTGCCGTCTTATCCTAAGCTTTCGTTATTCGGCTTTTGGTCGCACTCAGAGACAAAGAACCACCGAACTAAAGCACGTGGTGGTTGGAGGATTTGGAATGGCTGCGAATCGACGAAATCATCATTTTACAAATTGGTGTCTCGTCTTTTGTCTTGCATGGTTGTCTATATTTCTATAAGAACAAGCAAACGATTTATTCTTCACCACCAGTCACAACTTTCTTGGACGTTTTCTCAAGAAAAATATTAGTTTTTTCTAGACAATTCTCTATAAAATCCTGGACAAGAGGTTTATTGACTGAGACTTGCTGGTTTGATTAAAAATTGACGCTGCTGATGGTGGTGAAGAAGGCGTCTGATAAAAAAATTTGCATTTACATTAAGAAATTTTTTCTTTCTAAGAATTGCAATGTGCTAACGCCGAAGAGAATGGAAACTGTCGGGCGGAAAATCAGTGACGTGACTCAAAGCACATTTTACAGAAATCACGCGCAGGAAAAAGGTTCAAAGGATGTCTGGGTGGTTGGCAATGGCTTATGGCTTGCAAACCAGATAAAAATAGATCGGATGCAGACCGGGATACCAGGATGCTGGCAAATAAGGAAACGAGGGATGAAAGATGTGCTCCAGCTTGTGCTTGTTCCGGAGCAAGTATGCGTGTTTTGAGCGCATGTCTAATCGCATTCTTTTAGATCATTAAGTAAATGCGGATAAATGACGATTCGGCAGGATATTTGCCACTTTTTATACAGTAGGTCACAGCTACAGTCCTAAGAATAAATTTGGACTACGATAACAAAAGATTTTTTAAGGAAGTTATAAAGTAGAGTCGCTTTAATTGTTAATTATGAAAGTGCACTTCCAATGAAATGAACTTACAAAGAGTAAAAGTATGAGCGGAACAAGCAAGCTTGGAATTCTTGTGTAGGTGCTCTCGTTCTTCTTCCCATTCGAGTCGTGTCATAATGTCAGTGGAGTTTGGTGACTTGACTTGCGGAAAAGTTTACTGAAGCTCTCAAGTATTTCCACTTCTTCTTTGATGGTGTGAACTAAACTTTAATGCAATCTGGTTTGGTTTCTTTACTTGGTAACAGTAAATCAAAGAAGGTCGGCAATCGCTTAAAAATTATGCGATATAATAAATATCAAGCAAAAACAAACGAAGAAGTGGAATAACTTCTGGAAATGTAAATGTAAAAATAAAACGAAAAGTAAAATGAGAAAAGTTTTTGGAAAAGCTGGTTTGGGGCTCTTAACCGTGTAATGTATGCGAAGTAAGTGTAAAAGGATTCAGGACGCCTGCTGTCGTATCGTGTCGTTGACGAGAACGAACAGCTTTAATTAAGATTGTACAATTGTCAATTATAATATTTAATGAACGTGCCGAAGTGCTGCGGAAAGAACGGAATGAAAAAGAAAGGATATGCTGGTTGCCTGCGTAGTGAAGTTAAATGAAAGGACGGGAGGGACATGCCAGGAGGAGGCCGAACGAACATAATTTTATATTGTACTGCGGACGTATGCACATCTGCAGATGATTATTATCTCTGTTGAGCGTATTGTTGCAAGTGTTATCAGTTAATTGCTTAATATATTCATTTTAAAATGGCTGCGTTTGCTAAATTGCCAACTTGTCAAGTATTTTGTATTTAGGAATAAGCTAGGAATAGAATATTTATGGACGAACTTTCTTCTTGACTAAATTGTTACGTTCTTGTTACGTTCTCTGGTAATTTGTCATCGAGTGACACACTTATCAATTGATTGCTACAGAATGGAATGATCGTATGGTATATGCCACCCACATTCGAAGCCTTTGAATAATATAATACTTATATCATGGCAACGTATTCCAGGACTAAATAGTTTGTTATTGTATGATATTGAAATTATTTGCATACTCTATCGCTATTCATCTATTTTGTATTGTGTATATTTTATATGAAATTGGCATTGCCAATGTTGATAAAAGTTGTATGGTAATATGTAGGCAGCCAATCGTACAAATGGATCATTTGTCATCTATCATTTTTGACACTTTCTGATGTTTTTTACCAATATCAGGAAATTTAAAATCGATTTAAAATTTCATATTTAAATTAAAATAATATGTACCTATGAGGTGTGTTTTCTAGTATTGATGGGTTTTGTTCTGTTTTATTTATTCAATATGAGTGATGTCAATAGACTAATAGGAAAATACAATAGGATAAATGAATGCAGAGAATAAAGCGTAAATCAAACTCACACACAGATATTGCTATTGAAAGTTATGAATATTATGCGTATGTTCTGGTATAGCAGGTCGATTGACCTACTATATAGTAATCGTAGGTAGTTTTTTGTGCGTCGGACATATAGCGGCAATTAAAATCAATTTATAGGCAGCTCCCGTTATAAACAAACCTAACAAAGCGCCGTATTGTATATCTAACACTGTATTAAAAATATATTTTTACTTATCGTGTATTTTTCTTTGTTCCAGGTTGGTCCTTTTCTTCTTTTATTCTTTCACTACGTCGTTGGTCTTCTGTATGTACTTTCAAGTTAAAAGTCCAGCTGAAAGGTACAGTGCATAGTAATCTTAAGTGTAGGTATATTAATGGCGATTAGTGTTCGATTCAAAGATAAATGATTCCTTTAATCTCTGAAAACACAAAGAAACTTAAGTCTTCTTCAGCCTGGATTAAATAACTTTAGTAAGAAGTTGTTTTAAATGGTAGAGGAAGTATTGAAGGAGGAGGTGAAGTAGAAGAAAGTTTTATTTCGCTTGCGTCTGTACTTTTTTAGCGCATATTTCGCCAAATTGAAAAAGTCTGAAATCCTGTACAACTTTAGGTTCGTGTTATGAATGCACTTCGAATATCTTGAAACATATTTTCCTGCTGCAGTCAGAATACGATTAAATCCAATTGATTGGTTACTTTTAAAATAATCTCGAAGATATTAAATTGGTATTGTAAAATAATTTAAAATTACTGAAAGAAACATATGGTAAAATTGTAAAGTTTTTCACTTTAAATCTTGTTCGAGTTTTTTTTTGCTCTGCTGGAATAAATTGAACTTGATCGCGTAAACAATCCCAGATGTAGGTACATACGTCTTGCATTTCAAGGCATCTTTCCTGTTCCCTTTTTAATACTTTTGCCAACACAAAGACTACTCTCGTCTCGCATAATTTCTTGAGTCTGCTCTTTTTCTTTGTTTGCTCTGATTTGTCTTATTCCGTGTGAGGGGCCAAACAAAGAAGTGGAAGTGAACTCTGAAACGTGGAACTCAATGAAACCTATTTAATTCGTTGCAATCAGCTTACGCACGCGTTTCTTCCATCGCATCCCCTTTCGCCATTTTGTTGCCTTAATTGCACACCGTTCTGCACTAACGTTACTTATCAACACTAAGATTCCAACTGACTCTTGTTTCGTTTCGTTTTATCTATTCGTTCACTTTGGTCATAAGTTCTTATCTGCTCAGCAATTAGATTTCATATAAGTTAGAAGCTGTTGTCGCAGCCTTTCTCATCTTTCAATTTCTTGTTTGGAGCTTGACATTCAACTCTAACCTATTTTGTCATCTATAATATATGAAGCAATAGTTTAGATACTCTACTCCAGAAAGTCCAGAGCATTTGTAAAGTATGTTAACGATGCGCCAAGCCAACCAACAGCCTTCAAACCTTCCTTGGCCACTACCAGTCATAGAGTTATTCGAAGCCGAAGAAATACGTTGGAAGAAAAATGGCGAAACGTGCGTTGCTGCACATTGTTATAAATGGATCGTACATTTTTGCTAGCAATGCGAGGCGAAGGATGAAAAATTACGCGCGACTTTTTACTGTTATTATATATTTAATATTATAAAACAGCGTTCGTTCCTACCGAGCTGTAGTAAGAAAGGATCATCAACTCCATAGATCCACAGAATTCGAACTCCACCCGTACTGAACTGAACTATAAAAGGACTATTCTGTTCGTTATTTCCTGCAGATTCCTGTACTTTTTGCATTTGTCCCTTATCACTAGCACGGTACTGTCACTACCACCACGAATACGTATTTCTGGATGGCTAAGCATTTAATGATCATTTTTTATCTTATTTCTGCTTCGAGAGCTCAAAGAGACGTGAAGTGTAAAGAGATTCAGCAAGTTATGCATCATTTGTTACCGCGACCACACTGATGAATGAAACAAAACTAAAACTGAAACCGTTGGATGTCCATTCATGATGATAATAATTAATGGTATTCTTCTACTTGCGGTGGCGTGGTGTTGCGTTTTTCCTGTTGTGCTTTGTATTCTTACAAACACGCATTACACTCAGCAAACACAACCACGCGCTTCCGATTTCGTTGCATTGCAATTCGATGAATTGCCCATTTGTGAGTGCATTTGCTTGCGCAATTCAAACAAATTGGACGCAAATCAATCGCCAAGCCAAACACAATTCATGTTCAGAGCCAGCCAGATTCGTATTGTGATTGCCATTGTGTGTGTCATTCCAATCTTTGCGTGATGTGATGGCTCTGATGGATGGATTGATTCGTGCACAACCATGATTTTAACTGACAATGATGAGTTCGTCCCTTTAAGATGGATATTCCTGAATGAAGATCCTGAATAGACTCACTCTTTACTCACAGCTTGGGGGCGCGCTTTATTATGATATCGGATGATATGTTATGGCCGTAACCCTTAATGACGCGGCCATAACGTCGTAATATTTGCATCCATCATGCGATCCGGATAGACTAGACGAGAGATGAGTTAAGTGGATCTTATAAGGGTTCTAAGTAGTCCGGCTAGAGGTCGGATCACAGGCTAAGACTTCCTGCTCCTTCATAAGTAAGATCATCTTACAAGAAATATTCTTATGGCGTGAAAATTTTTTTTTTTTTCAATATCAAATGCAAACTATTCAGCTGCCAGTCTGTTACTTGGTTGCAATACTTATTGACTTTGTCACAAACACACCATGGCATGCGCAGTCACTTGCCAATTTGAAGAAACTGTGCAAGAGTGAATTACATTTGAAATTGGAGTGCCGGGATGCATCGAAATTGTTTTGCGAATGTCACAAACGACAAATGCACAAGCTCTGGCTGAAATTGTAGTAGGTATGGTGATAGGAAGTTCTTAAAACTAATTAAAGTTTTCTACGTTTGATCAAGGACTAAACTATGTATACGAATAAGACTGCGGACGGAAGTTTTTATTCAAAGAATATAGTTGAGTGAAACCATACACGCTCAGGTTCATTTTAACTTAGCAATAACCTAAGAAGTAAAATTCTCTTATATTCTATTCTACGTATTGTAGTTTCACTCTTGGAGTGAAAGTCCACAAATGTTATTTTTACGACTGCGTCCGACGTAAAATATAATTAGTTCTAGTGAGTTCAGTCGGTTAAGAGCGAATTTACTATCATTTCATATCAAACTGGCCCTTGCAGTCTGACTATATACCCTAACAAGTGTACAGCCTCAGTGATTGAAACTAAAACTACATGAAATACCAAATACAGAAACTGGAATGAAGTTATTCGAGCGTATGCATAAATAAGGCAAAGCTCTAGCATCCATACATGGATGCCACATGGATCTCTCTTGTATTTTACTTCAGTGTATATTCTGTTTGCTGTTGTGTCCCTGTTTCATATAGACAAGTAACTACCTAATTCAATGTAGGGTTTCCACTGATGTGAGTTCATGCACAAAGGGTAATAATATCCAAGCGTAAATAACTGAAACGTGCAATGTCACATCACGATTGGTTGCTTCTGCTTTGCGAAAGAATGCGAATACGTGCTGTTATGATTGTTTATGAGGAAACGTGCAGGGCAGAGGGTGAGAGTGTAAACAATCAATCTTGGAATCAAGAATTTCAGGGGATGCGCTTTTTGAAGGTTGTAGGATCGAATTCGATTTCTATTGCGATTGCCAAGTATTGATGGTAGCGTTGGTCAGAGTGTGTTCGTGCGGGAACGATGGGGGCGGCGTGGGGCTCATGAAGTAATTCGCGCGTATCAGTCACAGTCGGCGACAATTGCCGAACACATAAATCCATCTTCAGCTCCAATTTGAAGCGATTTTTTTGTTTTGCGCCATTTGATTCGATTCGGTCAAGGAGTAGGCTACAAGGACATGTTCTTGCTTCTTTGCTTTGTCTGTCAAGTATGAGCAAGCAATTTGTACTGAACGAGGAGCGGAATTAACTTAAAAAATTAAAAACTGCGAGTTGAGTTTTAATTAGTGTTGCATTACAAAAGGACACCAACAAAGCTCATTTGGTTGCCTAAGGTTGGTTGGGTTTTATTTCATCTGAAATTATCTCCTCAGAGAGATATTTTTATTTAAGCTGGCATATGCACTTTAAAGGTTACTTTATTCTTCTTATTATTTTCGTCTTTTTTGCACAAATTTTAATGAAACGCAATTTTGTTACATTTTTAAATATCATCAAAGAACAGGATTTATACCATTATGATTTTTGTTTGTTTTGTTTTGAAAATTCAACATGTGCGACTACAAATCTCGACTAATGGACATCATCCTGATATTCCCGGGAGTAAGGTGTTTTATTTTATTTTTGGTTGTTGTTTCAAGAAAGCAACGCAAGCATTTTCCAGCTGACTTGGTGTTTCCACTTGCCGCCTCTGCCTTTAAATCGTGCGTGACTCTGCCAAATGGATGCTTTCAATCGTAAATCGACGTAAATCGATTCTTTCTACAACTTTTCACCTCACTCTCAATCCCAACTTGGAATCGATGATTAAATGCTATAATTTTTTACTTTGACCTACATTGCTTTTTTTCTCTGGCATTTTTGTCTCTTGGAAAAAAAGGATTCGCTGAAAAAATACTTAATTACAAAAAGGCTTCATTTGCTTTTGTATTTGTCACTCTTTGTTACAAAGTACCAATTACGAGAACCACAGTTCAACAGTTTTTACTTTGTATCTGTTTATTTTTCTTATATATCTTTTTATAACACGACGCTGATAATGAAAAGCGCCGTATATAAAGTGCAATCGTTTATAGATTATTCAAAATTATATTACCATGAGTTGTGTCAACGTGTAATTGTCTTTTATAATGCGAGGAATTGTGCGACGCACAGCCAGGTACGTGGCAGTCGTAAAGAATTTTATTAGGCAACGCATTGCACCTACAGGCGTTTAAATGTATATGGACCAAGGAAGGTGTTTAAATTTATTTTGTTTTATTATCATTGGTCCCTTCTCCACCTCACTCTTGGATAAATTACCTTCTGCTGCCATTTTCTGGAAATTAAAAATAAATAACAACTGTTTGCATTGCATTGTTTATTTACATTCTGTAAAATTAATTTTACACAAGCAGCTTCCAGAAATTTTAATTAAAATCTATATACACTTAGACATTAGGTAATTAGCATAATAACAATTAAGAAGAAAATTGCATAATCAATAGTTACTTATCACTCAAAGTTCGTAATTATCGCTAAATTTGATTACTTTCATGTCATGTTGAATTGAAATGAAATAAGTTAATTCTTTTTGAAGTCTATTATCGTCAAATGCAGTTTAGTGACTACTCAATCAGCGATTTACGATGATGACAGCCTGCATGGTGTTGCCCGGCTTTTATTGCATTTACTCGTTGATGGTCTTTTTAATCTACATTTAGCTGCACTTAAGTACGTATTCCAAAGTCAACTTGAAATTGGAAACTATTACACAAGAACATTCAGTGAAAAGTGTAAACTTGAAAGTGAATTAATATTGATTGCAAGTTTGATTGAGCTTTTATAAGTAACTTTTGTTTGATCTCTTTCATGGAATTTAAATGGTCAACGAGTAAATCTTCCACCATTGACGGCAAAAAATGCGCGCAATATTTCGGCTTCTTGGCCTTTGCGGAATTTACGATAAGCCAACAGTTTATGGCTTGCCATGGCATTGCATGTCGTGTCGCTGAAAATAGAAATAATCTTACATTCGATTTACCATTTCTGCTTCCATTTACCCACGCATAACATAACGTACGTTTATTCAAGCGTACATACGCTTAACTTAACTTTACTTGCATTCGCATTCAGGCTGAGGTTGAACGCGAAGCTACAGCTGAACCTGAGGTTGAAAGGCAGGCCAAGTGTAAATAAAAACCAAACATTCTAGCTACAAATTGATTTCGTACATTCTGCAATGCAATGTAAACGTACGTACATGTTGTAGGTTAGGTTATGTATGTTCATACTTGGCTCAATCGCAGCACCAGTGTCGTTTATTCAATCTTCGCTGGTGTATCGTAAATGTGTAATTTCTTTTGATAAATTTCATCTTCGAAGCTTTCACTTGAAAAATTCACGCTCGATCGCATAGAAAAGTGAAAAATTCTTGTCACTTTTTTAAAACATGACACGATGACATTGGTGATGCATGGTCGCAGGAAAAAATTTAAAAATGACTAAAAAAATCAAATGAAATATTTGATTGATACGCATGTAACCGAATATGTCAAGGAAAGTAATGCATTAGACGTGAGAGAAAAATTAATTTTTGGTATTGCGCAGCGACTGCAGTTGCCATTCATCGCACTTTACGCATCATTGTCGCGCATGGATGCCGAATATGACTGCGTCCGTGATTTATTAATCAATTACTAAACGTGTTAGCGCCGGCGCGACGTACCGCGCTTTTGATTTATTACTTTCATTATTCAATTACACGTACATCTCTACCTATGACCATCGATGTCGCCACGTTGGCACTCGATTTCGATCAGTTTCTGTTACTCCCCGCGCGAGGTCCAGACAGAGAGGAGTTGAGATGACATGACATGAGATAGGATGAGATGCACATCTAATAATAATAATAATAGGTGCCCAGAGTTGAGCGAAGACAAGTAAGCATTCATCTGGAAAGCCGGTAAGCAAGCAGCGTGCACATTAATCATCCGCAATGCATAATTACAATCGCAGGAGGCGTTGGCAGGCTAATAATCTGAACGATTAACACTTCCGCTCCGCTGCAGGCTTGACACCGTCGCCGTCGCTGAGGGATGATATCAATTGCTCTTCTATGCTCCTGTCTTGCGTGGAAGTTGCGAAAGGGGTGGATGATTGAAGCACTACATAATGACTTGCAATTATCATAATATACTGCGGAATGTTTGCGTAATCTCTCGGAAATGTCATGTCGAGAGCGTTGGGTGCGCAGCCGATAATATTCTTCACTCTTGAGTCTTACTTCCTTTCTCACTAGGGGTCTTGAGATAGAATGTAGCAAGATAAGAGAGAAAATGATTTTATAGAATGAATGATATTTTGCAGTCGCTAGTCGCTCGCCAGAGGGCGTTAATAATTCATCCGGAGGTGGGTTGGTTCCCTGAAATGGAATTTAATGAATTTAGTGACAAACCGAAGCAAACTCGAAATTGAAATTTACGAGTCTGTCTGGTTGACGTTGCTGTTTTACGTTCCGGGCAGGCACAGACACAAAAAGTGCTGAAAAATCATTGCCGGTAGCGACCAAATGAATTTTTAATCAAAAATTCAGTTTATTCAGTTTATAATCCATACAATTCTATAGTTTGTAGTATAACCTTTAAATTATTTGGTAGATATTGACTATAAAAAACTAAACTTGGCTAGAAATTAATTTTATATTGTTTTGTCGTTGATAAAAACAATACAAAGGAAGGAAGAAGGACATATTGTTTAGGTTTAGATTTAAACCCTATTGAGACCACACTAATTCGAGGTGATATGGTGATATTATGAAATCATTACGTCAAACAACGTTGTGTGCTTGTGAAGGAATATTGACATGATGACGCTTGATAAGGCGCAATAGGAGGAGACCATATCACCTAGATCCTGGGATCAGCGTAGTCTGAATGCGGCTTTAGGGGTAGGCATTGTTTGAGTGAAACTATTAGGAAATAAGTAAGGAGATACCTACGATAGATTCGAGGTTAGTTTACGAGTAGGCACGTCGGCTTCCTCGTAGAAACCAACAGGAAGAAGAAGGACTTTGAACGGGCTTTCAAAGCCACTGCTGAACTGTCGAAGGAAATTTATATGTAAACTAATTTATATTGTGTTTTGCATGGTGTTAGGCCCCAATTTGCTTCGTATTGTTTGACGTACCAGCGAAATTTGCTGGCGCTGTATATGTGAACAATGGCCAAATCCGACCCCGGCTTATCAATTCGTAATTTGTTTTAATTTATTGCATTGTTCAATCCAGTACTGTTCTGTCAAGTTATGTCGCATAAATCATTTATAAAGACGTACTTTTTCAATCAGTTACATACTATATGGAAACATACCGATCAATGGTTTCATTGCTAATAAATTATTTCATATTTCTTTCAATTGTCAATTTTTAGATATATATTTTTGCGGTGAGTGCATGTGTTAAGAAGTTTTCTTATAAGTCGTTAAGCAGCGTGCATAAATAACATTTCATTATGTTAGGCAACACTTCACGCGTCTCACGCAACAAAGCTTTGTTATTATTTTTTTCTTGGAGATTATCTAAGGGATTAATCTGAAAAAACTGAAACAATGTTTTGAATAAGCTTGAATTCAATGAAATGAAGAGAAAATTCAATTTGCATTTGAGCTACGCACATGTGTTATATCAGTGGGTCGAGTGCATTTCGGGAATTCATTTCCCGATGCTTTTTTGCCTCACGCGAATGAACTAATAGGGTTACACTCTGCAGTACAGCAGTGGATTATTTTTTGCGTTCTTTCGTGTACAATGTACGCAGTTGGCTGCATAGCAAGGACAAAGAAACCCCCGAAACGCATATCATTATTTCGGGAACTGCACCGACTGGAACCCTACCTTGTGTTGTTATTTCTAACCTTCTTTTGATGTTTTAAGACTAGACAAAGCAAGACACGTGAAGTGTTCTTATTTTTACATTATTTATTTACAGTTAATTAATTTAGAATATATTATTGTTATTTTACATTATTATGCGGCGTATTAATAATAATGCCTGGTTAATTAACGTTTTCATTCGTATTAAAATCACAAATTAATACAATTGCGTTAATTAGGTACCTATTATATTAAATTATGGTAAAATATTACATTGATATGTAATATCTAGAACATCAGAAACCGTATAATTATTATCATAGTATAATTATTGTCTCGTTGCACGAGAAAATATTTAAATAATTAGTTTTAATAATTACGATAATTATCAATAATATTAATAGATATGTAGATGTAGAGTTTTAAAGTTTAGCTAACTTGTGAAGCTTTATAGCTGTAGTTCTCTCTCTAACTTTACTTGGAACGGAACTTTTCTACAATGCAATGCATAAAATTTCGCGGCGTTTTGCGGGTTGTGAATTAGAACTCACTTTGGGAATCACTGCTCCATAGGGATATCAGTTTCAGCTCGGCATGGTGCACGCCGCCGTTCTTGTATTCGTTTTAATTGAATTTGCAAATTAGCAATTTTGGTGCGTTGTCTCCGCCTGCCTGAATTCGCTGGCACTTTCACCGCATGCCTAATGCTTTTACAGGTTTTATCATTATCGGCCATTCTGCTTTATTCGGTGTTGTCGTGTCAAGCACACAGGGGTCAACGCTCTAATTAATATTAATTTGTATTCAATTAAATATCGATTTGCGTTAATTATACTTCAACGGAGAGTGCATTTCTTTGCATTGGCGAATGCGCATGCGAATTCAATTAATAGTTAATTGCACTGTTATTCGACGCGTTCGTTGTGCGTGTTTGTGAATTTAACTAAATTAACTGCGTATGCTTTGATCTGCATCGCCATGCTGTTTAACTCTGACGACTGGTGCATTGCAGCGTTATCACAGAGATAACAAGCTAATGTTCTGTACATATGGTGCTGAACAAAATCTTGTTGACGCCTTGATTTCCACAGCTACGTCTGCTTCTTCCTGTCCCTTCTCTGTGTTTCCAGACCGCAAACCCAAGACGAAAAGTGCTTTTTGTGCTGCTGTGACTACGTTGAATAATCCATGTCAATCTGTCAATATTGAACCTGGCTGGATGGCATGCAAGCGCGAGCGCTATGCAATTCTGCACCGAGGCGTCCTGCACGCTCTTGTTGGAACTCGGGCGTGTCCCGAATTCAGACGCGGATCGATCTTCAACTAAAGTCAGCGTCATGCGTGAAGAAAATGTGCTTGTTATAAAACAATTTGATTGTTTGTTGCATTGTTCTGGTGGACAATGGCTCTGGAAGTGGGAGAATGAGATAACAGGACGAGGGTGTGGATGTGGATATGGATGTGAGTTTCATGCCGGGGATGCATTTGCAGGCCACGTTCTCTATTGTTTCGTATTCGTTCGCTGAATTAGGAAGAATAGTAGCTCGGATTGTTTCTTTATTCGTTTTCGTTGGCTTAACTGGTTGGTGATTTTGATACGACACTGACAAGCAAAGCATATTATATGTGATTTTGCGTCAAATATTCTCCTCCAAAGGGTATTTTCCTTGTTGCTGGAATTTTCACATGAAATTCACACGCACAAAAATAACGATATTCAAATATGCAATGTGAAGGACGATGATGGGGGTGGAAGAAATGTGGGGCGGTTATGTGATCACGTACACACGCACTGATAAGATTCTCCAAGCTCTAACAGGGCTTAACATGCAATTATTTACATGTTCATTCAATCGTTGCGCCCCGCGCCCCCTGAATCTAGGCAGCCAGTGATAGTGATAATTACAATGCAATGCAATGCGCAGCGGATTGAACAATTATGTGAGTGAAGATTTTCATCAGATTTCAGGGCTGAATTTCAGTTTCACGTTTAGAAAATGTTTCCGTGGCACGCAACCAACGCTCACTAACGAGCCCCAGCAAGCGCAAGCGCAATCATTAATTCTAATCGGTCAATTTAAACAAATAGTACGATTTCCGCATAAATTTCCATTTGCGTCCGGTTTAATCAAATGGCGATGCATTTTCTTGCTATCTGGTGGGAGCTTTCTGAGTACTTGCGCTTGCGACAGGTGCAGCGGAAAGAAACAAAATGCGATGTTGTTACATAGTTAGGTTGCATATTTCGCTCATATTTCATCCAAAGATGACAGCGTCGTATTAGCGCTAGCGCACTTGCGTACAATTTCATCGGATTTATTTAATTCCTTGTTTGGTTATCGTTCAAATATGAATTTATTTTCATATAAATGTTTCATTTACGTATGTATAAAGCGCGTAAATACTGAACGGGCTTAATGGAGTGAATTCTAGGACCGCGCAGATTAATGTTAATAACGTGTAAATGTGAAAACTGGGAATCTGATTTAAAAATTTAAGCTTAGCTCTGAGAGAGTCAGTGAATGGGTGAACTACGAGTACGGGTAAATTGAATTTTACAGTAAAAATGAACTGGGTTTGGCTTTAGGCGTATAGCAAGTATGTATATTCGGTTGCGGTGCCGTCTCCTGTACTGGAAATATGCGTTTCCGCTTTCACCACCAGCCTTTAATCAAAATTTATAAAATCCCATCATTCACAAGCAAGGGCCTTGCTCGCTCTGCTTTGCACAACAACAACAAATAGCAGAATGAACATCTCTTCACATGACGAAACGTAACGTGGCCCATGCCTGGGAGAGAAAGCACGCAGAGTGACATACATTCACCGATGTTCAGCTGGGGTAGTTGTGTTATTTAATAAAAGCGCGCTATACATTTTAAAAATTCGTAGCTTGCTGCAAGCTTAAATTGCAGTCAAGAATGCCACCAGCAGCAACAATTTTAGTGGAATTCAGACCTTCATGTAGAGAGGGATTTCGCTGTTTTTTGGCTTATAGGTATATTGTAAATCCCTTGCCAACTCTTGACAAACAAAAAGGCATCAACTTACATTATTTTTTCTCTATTTTTATATGGAGATTATATTTTTGTTTCATTTGGCGTTGATTATTATTATAGCCTACCGTGGGATTGCATGTTATTTTCTCATTGCTTTCTTAGTTCTTCTTGGCTTCTTTTGGTGTCTCTTGGTTTGCAATTCAAGAAGTATAGAAGTAACAATAAGAAACATGATGGGAGATGTGAGAAGCGAATACGTATAGGTATACTTATATTAAATGGCCACCAACGGGCGGCAAACGTCTTGAGATGTGTAGAGAAAAAGTTATGACCGAAACCCTATGGTTTCTAATGGACGAAGACGAAGAAAAAATAACACTACTTGAAGAAACAGGAGCAGCAGCTCGAGAAGCAGGAGTAAAAGAAGCTTATTGCCGTCTTGGACTGATTGTGTCCTAGCGATAGTTTTTTTACTACGGTCTTGCTTCATGCTGTCGTTTCTTCCTTAGGTATTTGTAATATTGTACTTTCTCAGACACGTCTTGGATTCTTGATTGATTCTCTTCTCTCATGGTTACGTAAACCTATTTATCATCTTGTTATGACTTTGATAAAAGTTTTTAAATTGCGATGAAAGAAAGTACCTACGAGCGCACATTGGGAAATATTAGTTGGCATTACGGAACGAAGCAAATGTTACAACGCGTTACAATACAATGTAACGTAAATTAAAACGGCAAATTCACCACCCAGAGCCGGTAAGGTTTTTGCAAGAGATAGTTTGTTGTTGACAGCAGCTGACAACATCTGCGTACAAAAATGTAATTAGTGAAATGTAATATTACACACTGGAAGCAACACGTCAAATATTAATTAAAGTAAATACGTACTAATGAATGGTAATAAATTAATAATTAGCTCTTGAGTTTAGCTGTCGTTTGATGATGGTCCTTTGGTGGGTAATTAAGCTCTCAAACACCGAATTAGTCCAGTCCTGTATTTTGAATTTATTTGAGTTTGTTAACAGAGTTATTTAGGCAACTTTTTATGCAAATTCAAAGGGGATTTTAGTAATATGTGAATGTCATTCGAGCATAGTAAGTTGTAACATGTGGTGCTTACGCCTCACTGGGCCTTGTCCAGTGAAGAGAAAAATGTAATTGAGTTTTTTGGCCAAACTGTCATACTTGTCCGGTCCCTATCCGGAGAAAGTAAGGACCAAGGACAGGATAGCAATTTTTTCTGTTCTTTTTTCTTCCATAAAATGTCTTTTAGGCCTGACAACATAAAATAAGAATTAGGGTAGCAATCTGGGTTCGAATTCGCATTAACTGTGCATTTTTTGGCGTTGGTTGCAGGTGTGCTTCTAGTGAATGGCGGCGTACATAGCGCAGGCGGCAGCGGTTTGAATGTCCTGCCAGAGACTGGCACTCTTTCGCCGCTAGCCGGCGGCGGCATTGCGCACGGTCGCTTCGAGCCCCAATTCGACACAATGATTCCACGCAACGTCACTGCGCTGGTGGGCAAGTCGGCTTATCTCTCCTGCCGGGTCAGAAATCTTGGAAATAAAACGGTAAGTGAGCAGAGCTCTATAATCTTTTTGATTTATATCATGATTGGCTCTTGGTTTTCATTTTTTATGAGGTTAATTTAATTTAATACGTTAGCAACTTTTTTCACTTGGCCAGAGTTAATATTAAACGAGAAAGAACGGAAACAGAGATGTAAATGATTATTGTTGGGTTGGTGATGTGTATATTGGTTTAAAATATTCGCAATTTCCATTGGTGGCTATAAATTAAGTGCGAATTTAATTGGCATTGCTGAATAATTAATAGGTACATAGTTTTGGGAGATAATAGGATTTGCGGTAATTGATAATCAGTGAAATGAAAATACTTGATTAAAATTATTTCACACCTTCAGGGGCTGGGTTGGGTTAACGATGCGATATTGGGATTTGCATTCCCCGCTGTTGCCGCAGCTCTCATTACTCGAGCATTATAATTAATTATTATGCAACTTTAATGCGTGTTTGATTGACTTTTCACAATGGTCTAACAACTTGAAAATTGAACTCTTCCTGCTACTTGTTTGGTTGACTACTTGAGCAAACAATTAATAACGGCGTAATGAGCGAGCGCCAAAAGTTTAATATTTGTTAGTAAATTCGCTGGCAACACAATAAGTTACTAACTTCTTGGAAACTTTCTACTTCAAAATGAAAATGGAATTAATTAAATTTCCATCGTTATTTACTAATGAAGCAATAACTGCACGATTTGTACAAATATTTCTGCTTGGCACTCACAGGTATCTTGGATCCGACACCGCGACCTTCATATTCTTACGGTGGGCAGCTACACGTACACCAGCGACCAGCGGTTCCAGGCCAACCACCATCCCGAGACCGACGAGTGGACGCTGCAGATCAAGTGGGCGCAGAAGCGCGACGCCGGCATCTACGAATGCCAAATTAGCACACAGCCAGTGCGCAGTTACTCCGTAAATCTCAATGTGGTCGGTGAGTACTCGTCCTCATCCTTCGAAGCACCATTAGCTTAGGTCCTTTGTCCATTTTGTTAATCACCTTGCCGACGTGATGCCAGTGTGACAGAGAACCCGCACTAGTTACGTACCACAGAACTCTTAATGAAAATGTATGGTCGTGACGGTAAACTGCAGGAAACTATGCAAGTCAACCGTGGAACCACTCTATAATTGTCAGAAGAAATATTCGGTTGTTTCATTTAGCATAACATGCTATGGCGTGCCTTACCTTTGCGTATTTATCATATTTTCATTTCATTGGCAATGAATTTTTATTCTGCATGCTAGGCAACCAGCACTTCAAATGTGCTTGCAATGAATCAGGTCGAAAGTGCGGTTGGTTGTTATTTACATCAGTCGTTCGTGGTAGCAGAAATTAGAGCACGTTCTGTTCAGTTCAGTTCTCTTTTCTTTCTGCTCTTCTGTAACATTGAACATTCCAGAGGCGCTCGTCTACGAGGTGAACTGCGGCACCACCAGCAACGTCAATTTAATTGCAATGGTACTGATCGCTACCATTAAGTTCGCCGACGAAGGTTTTCATTTCATTCTTATTTCTGTTTGAGTTTGTGCCTGAGTTTGCGTTTGCGGTCGTAATCTGTTTATTTTATTCGCAGATATAATTAACGAGTCGTAATAAATAACACACAGTGTGCTGCGTTTGGGAATTAGGTGGAAGTTATGTTAGGTTATTGTTATTTTGTGTTGTGTTTTATTTTGTAGATATACAGGTTCGTACATACTAAGAAGCATAACAAAAACACTAATAATAAACAAAAATGTGTTATATTGTGAGTCAAACAATTGTGTAGAAAAGATAAATAAGAGTCTAATTGAGTGAGCATGGGTTTGTGGGTGATATTCAATTAGCATTGCTGCAGAAGCAAGCCAGCCAGCAATTCAATAAATCTGTCAATATAACATTTGTTTGTAATGTTCCAGTACCGACGGCGGCGATTCTAGGCGGGCCCGATCTGCATGTCGACAAGGGCAGCACCATCAATCTGACATGCTCAATTCGCTTCAGCCCCGAGCCGCCAGCGTACATCTTCTGGTACCATCATGACGATGTGAGAAAACATTTGTTGCTATTTCGCCGATTGTGATTGTGTTTCATTGGATTTGTTTCTAGGTGATTAGTTACGACTCGAGTCGCGGTGGCGTGAGCGTCATCACTGAGAAGGGCGACATCACCACGTCATTCCTGCTCATCCAGCACGCGGATATCACTGACTCCGGGAAGTACTCGTGCAGTCCGTCAAATGCCGACGTCGCTAGCGTACGCGTTCATGTCCTTAACGGTAAGGCTTTCCAAATATGTATTCGCATTGCGCTTCTGAGCCTGTTTATTATGCTCGTATTAACTTGTTTGACTTGCAAGGCAGCAAAGTCAATCACAGCGTCGCAGTGCTTGATTTGCATGCGAATCCTGGCTTTTTTGCTCGTCTGCTTAATCCTTGCTTGCTTACTTACTGCTACGTCGTATCATTGCGTCTCATCCGTACAACATACACAGGCGAAGTATCCTAGCTGTGTCATATACGTTCTGCATAACTTTGGCAAGTTGACTTTCGCTCCAGATCGGATGAGATTTCATCATCTCATCTTCGTAGTCGAGCAAACACATAGAGATACTCGTAGGTAGCATTGAGCAACAGAATGAGTTGAGTTGCGGTGCGATTTACATAAATGACTCGTACGCCTAGCTGATGAACTATTTGAGGTTCACGCGCAGCCGTCTAGTGGCTGAATATACTTATAATTAAGTTTGCATCGGATTAATTAAAACTGTTTCACTTGCGTTGTTGCGTTTCTAAGTCACTTTAACGTAATCATATACATAAATCTGGATCGGATTTTATCTTAGTTCTTTGCTTTATTGTTGTATTTCTCTAAACGCAAAACGTAAAAGCTACATACGAGTATCTTGTTCTATTGCGAAATGTGCTCAGTTTCGCTTTTTGCGTTCTTTAATCATTTAGGATTCAATGGGATCCATAATCTATTTAATCATACGGGATTTTGGCTGATTTGAGCGAGGGGTTGCTTGTAAATCACGTTTAGTCCAACATGCAAAAGCCGCATTTGCACGCAAGGATAGCCCCGCCTATCAGATAACTCTAATCAGCCTTACGCTTAACTCACTTTGCTACAAGGTCTAATTCATTTTTTAAATGAATGTTGCAAGGATTAGTGCTCCTTAATTTTTGATGGATACGATGTGCATCAGGATCAGAAGCACTTTAGAGAGCTTAAGCTCACATTCTTAGTTGTTTGCCTACTTGATGTTTAATCCTTAAATTTCCACATGCTTTGCCTTGCTTGTGCTTGCGCTTGCGTTAACTTTGCACTCTCCTTCGGGAGGAAAGTTCAGCTCAGCTTAGTTGTGTTGAATTCACTTCAGTTTAGTGCATGGTGCGTGCGTGAGGTTTCATACGGTAGGTGTGTATAGTGCTTTGCATGTTTTTTAAGCAAACGTTTAGAAGTGTATACGTACAAGGAGTGAGTAATTAATTATTATTGTGTATTGGTTTGTGATTCCTTGGCAGGCGAGCGCCCCGCTGCGATGCAGACTGGATCGGCGGGATTGTCGAACAGCTCGGTGCACATCCTAGCGTTAATTGTCACGCTGTATCTGTACTGCACGTCGTACATTCGGATACAGCTTGCTGGTGCTTCGCGGTAACCATGCACATCCACTTCATATTCATATTCGTCGTAATTTCTGTTCTAGAAGGAACTTAAGACGTAATGAATTTGAATTTCAATTATACTTGAATGGAACTTAATTAATTAATGTATTAATTAATTAATTAAAAAAGTGGTAATAGTAAAATAAGTAAGTGTAAGTAATATAATTTTTGAACAAAACCAAATCTTTAACTAAATCTAAAATTTGAACTAAGACAGAAGGTAATTCTAGAAAAATATTTAAGAACGACAGAGGTTAATGTAATGTTGTAAATTTCTTGTACATATTTCTATAAGAACGCGCTAAGGGCGACGGATAATGACGAACATATATCATTGTATCTTCTATTCCACGTCGTTAGGATAGTTGGAAATTGAAATTGACTTTTGGAGAAAATACTAAAATGACGATTGGAATTATTATTAATTATTTATATATTGTTAATTATTTTCATATTTTATTCACTTGTACATACACATACCTACATATTTTGAAACTAACTATTGGGATGTACTGTTCCAATTCATGTTCTAATTCAATGTACACTGCATTATAAAGACAATGAATGTGAAATGTTAGTGTGAAGGTTAGGGTTCCAAATATAACTGGAAGGATAATTGGCACCCATTCACTAGGAGCGCCCCCTCAGTAAAGAATTAACATGGGAATACGTTTATCAGCTAAATTCAGGTGCAATGTTATAATAACTATCAAATACCAAGCGAGAAAGCCAGTTTCCACGGACATAGCCCGGCAACGGTCAATTCTCATCTTCCTAAGGCTGCTTAAGCCACCTTTAATCCACTTGCCCTTTAATTAAAGCAATTTATAGCCTACAATTTGAATTTCTTTGTGCATTTGTTCTGGTTTTTAATAACCAATAAGAGCTCCGGAAGGAAATTAGCTATTGAGTGGCTAAAATGCAATTATTTCTTTTTGCTCTCTTGCTGTACGTACTTGCATTTTATTTTCGTATACGCCACAGGAGGCATTTTCATTTTCAATAATTTTATGAAAATTTATACGCGTTTGATAAGAACACGGGGGAGAAGTGAACGATCAAAGAATATTTGCCTCGGCAAGGACGCGTATAAGTATGTACATAAGTAGGTAGATGAGTTCGCTTGGCGGATGCAGGGCAATGTGTGAGATACGGAAATGAGATTTTCAATTTAAATTTTGGAATTTGGAGCGCGCCAGCACTCATTTGCTCTTCATCTATATGTAATAGATTCCTCCTTTGCTCGGCGTTTTCAATTCTACTGCAGCGTGATATTGCTAATGCGCATCGGCGCTTGTAAGCGGTTTGGCGCTTTATCGCTGCTTGAATAGGGGCTGTCAATTGTCAATTGTGCGTGTGGAGCTGCCTGTGGAATAAAATCACACATTAAAATTGATTTTTGTTAGAATGCAAAGCAACCAAAATCCAATTTTGCAAATGAAACAAGAAATTCTTATCTAACGTCAAATCAGAACTGGGTCACGATGGAAAAATGCGCGATGATAAACAGTATTAGATAAAATAAGCATAGAATATTCTATTCTATTCTAGAAGAGGCAGTTTGTACATAAAATACGCTGGTTGGACGTAAAAGAATTCGAATTCTAACTGTAAATATGTGATCATAGTCAAATTGTTTTGGATTCGGTTTGGTAAACGTTTATTAGGCGATGCGCTCGCTGTCTTCGAAAAAATTAAAATTAATTTTACATTTGTAGTTACGATAGATATTATATCAACGTACCTACACAGATAGCGAGTAGAATTTCATTTGATTGGCAAACAAGAAAACACAATTACGCAAATGTCACAAGTACAGGTTGGTCGATTTGTCGTTCGCTCATCGTCATTCCTGGCAATTTTAAAATAGGACGTAATCACATACATACTCTGCATTAATTCATTCATTAATTATTAAGGTTTCAGAGTACATTATTAGGTAAATCATTATTACCTTAAATAAATATTCAATTATACATGAAATTGAATTGAATCCAAATACGATATGGAAGCGAGTACGAGAATGTGTGAACGGAAGAAAATTAATTAACACGTTGGGGACGGCGTGACGGCACATGTTGGTCACAAAACGCCACGACAGAGATAGGGAAAGTGTGAGGGTATGTCATTGATCTAAGCCACGCTGATTGGACAAGAGACGCTTTCTTACCCTACCTGGCAACGTATCGAATTAAAGGTCAACGCGAGGTAACCAATACAGGGTCGTGATTGAACTTGCCATTGCGTTCAATCAATGGTACAGGTGATACGCGTAGCGTCGGCTACAATGCAATAGCCTATTAAGACGCTAACGCATCATATTCGCCCAGCCTTAGTTTTTTAGCGATAAAGAGGGGAAATCAGCAAAAGCGCCGTCCTGAACGTGTTAATTATTTAAGTACATACTTAATTACTAACTGGATTGATCAATATGAATGTTTCCAATCACCCACTACAACAATCACAGTTACAATTACAATTACAATTCTCTTTGTCTATCTGTCTGTCATAGATTATCTCTGTCTCAATGAAATATGCATGCATTTCACAACATTCTCAGCCTGTTTTTCTAGAATCTAAATGGATATTTAACTCAAATGATGACTTAAGTATATGTGAATTCTTTGTGATTTATTAATTAAGTAATTGTCAAATTGAAGGAGATATTAATTAATTAATTATAAAATCATACATACATACATATATAAGTATATGTAAAGTGTTTATTAATTGTTATTATTATTAAATAATTATACGAAAGTGTGGATACGAAATTGGAAGCGAAATTTTATATGAACAATATCTAATTGTATAACAAAAAGAACCAGAACTAGCTTTCGAAGAAAGAGAATAGGAAGAAGAAACGAACAAAATCTATTGTTATGTTATGTGTAAGTGAACACAACATCGGTATGCAGTGATAAATATGTTTATTGTTGAATATGGTATAGAGGGGAGAAAGAGCAAAGCGTATAATAGCAGGTAGTTTATATGATGTAAAAAAATATAAAATAAATTAATATACCATATGATATAATACGCATTCTTACTATCTCGATCTAATTACATAGAAACTTCAAACAGTACATCATGTATACCAATAATCCTATTGTGTTCTCATGATATTTTGCCGAATATTACCTCGCGGATGATTTAATCTTATTAGGATCCAATTCAATCAACCATGAGAGTTAATCGAATGCATACGCACAATTTTGCACTCTGCTCGAAATTGGATAATTAACAGGATTGAGACAACAACAGCAAAGTAAGCAACGCAAAGATCAAGAGAATAGAAGACGACGAGACTACGGGATATTAAACACGACTTAATTATATACACATAATATTGATACCCAGGAGCGAGGGAGCAGTCAGGCGTCTCTTTCTCAGCATAAGATCTGCAACTAGAACCAGAAGCAACCTTGTTTAATGATTTATTCACCAGCTTTAACCCCTCACAAGGTAGGTGCTTACACAAAATCGTAATTAATTTGCTCATTTCCTGGTCATAATATCTCGAGACATTCAAGATTCAGTCTTAATTAGGAGAGTTGGAGCTGAAAATAACCTTAAATCAACGTTTTCTAGTTTGGAAGTGCATAAAGAAACTTTTTCTCAGGGTTGTTATTCATTCTCAGCGGTGCTGCAGCGCAGTGTAGTGCAGTGAACTGAAGTTTTTCATTGTTTTCAGGAGTAATATTTGTGTCAGTGGCGCTCCCGTGAATCTATGACTTCGGAGTTGAAACTTGGCTCCAGGGATTCGAGTCCAAATTGAAAATAGATCTTTGGCAACAGCCTGGGTCGAATTCGCATGAATTTATCGCTATCAATAAGCGGTTGGTTTATAGTTCACCTAGTTCATATAGTAATACAGTAATGTTTATGAGCAAAGAAGGAGAAACAAAACCATTACCTACCATTGTACTCGTACATCACAGCAAACCACATCATAACAAAACTTTCTTCGCGTGTACCGTTACGCTACTGCCGCTATTAGATAATCGAAGAAGCAAAGCACTTCCGATACATCACTTTGCACTCACCGGGAAAGAATTTGCTGTTGTGAGGTAAGGCAATCTAAGTTTAGTTTAAGCTTAAGCTAAGTTGAGTTAAGCGTGTATACATACATGCACAGGAGGTCGATGACCATAGTTGTTGAAGTGTAGTCAAGGCCATGATGGTATTACCTTGCTTCTTCTACTTCTTCTTCTTCTTCAGCTGCTGGTGGTGTCTTCATGGATAACTGTACACGGCCCGGCCGGCGACACGACACAGTGCGCTGTGTGCTGTCCATGGCAGCAGGTTGACGACGTCCGGCGCGTCACCTTCACCTTGAGCCTTGAACGGTACATTTCAGCGAGCGCATCTGGGATTGGGTTGGTTCCGTGGTTCCGTATCGCACCTACGCAACTCAACGCACGCGTGTCTCAATGAACCACCAACAGCAGCGGCAGCAGCGCAACGTTTACGTCTTCATCTTTGTCTGCTCACTTCACAGACAATTGGATTATTCGCGATGCGCGCGTGTTGACAGACAGTGATTGCAGTGTTTGTACAGTCTACACACATACACACCACCATCATCATCATCATCATGTGCGAAGTGCACCGACTTGTCTTCATCCTAGTCCTGGCATTTACCACGCTCAGTGGTATTGTACATGCGCAGGATGACTCTCTGGCCGGAAGTTTCTTCTCAGGTAAGGGAGTTTTGTGTTCTATTCAATATAATGATAATATTGTATCAATATATTGAATTGTTCGTGATTCAACGCACAAAATTGCGGTCAACTGTAAATTCTAAGAAGTGTTATTATGATGTTATATGGCTGGATAACTGAACTCCTGAACACTCATTCCTATGCTAATGAGTTATGAATGGCATAACATTGTTTTGTCTGACTGGCATGCCAAGTATAGACTTCCTTCTGTTCAGAATAACATAATACAATACAATTCTTGTGCTTGCACTTGTACTTGTATTTCCGGTAGGTTTGTTGGACACAATTACAAGCACCGCCGATTCCAAGGATTGCCCGGGTGTTTGTGTTCATGCTCTCGCAACTTTAATCTGCTACGATGTGTTAGAGAACGTTCAGTGCCCGCAGTCGATGAAATGCTGCATAGAATCGGCGCCTGTGAACTCCACAGCTGCTTCCGGTGCTGGAAATGCATCTTCTACTAGTACCACAACCTCACTACCACCGACAACGACCACCACACGTACAACAACAACAACAACCAGTACCACTACCAAATCAGTACGTTTTTTTTAAAATTAATTTCAAATTAGTTTGTTTAATTTGTTTTTGTTTTATTCTCTAGACAACTACCAGTAATGATAGTAAGAAAGAGCCCAGTAAGTTTATTTTTTATTTTTAAAATTTGTTTTATGGAATTTTGCTTTTTCTTTAGGTGCAAAAGTATGTCCGGGTGTTTGTGTAGCCAACCGTATAGCTGACTACTGCGAAGCAATACTTACCACTGAAGATCTCTGTAAGTCGGGACTACGATGCTGTGTCTCCAGCGACGCATTTGGAGATAAACCTCCTTCGAACTTGATAATTCCGAATAAAACGAACAACAAGTACGGCAGCGGCAACAATAATACGACTCGACAGGAGGTCAGGAACACCCCCAGGCCTAGTACTCACTCCACCGCGGCTTCCACCACCACTGAGAGCTTTGTGAAGACCACTGTGCAGCATATCCAAGCCAGCAAACCACCCCCACTGAGCAAGAAATGCTCGGGGGAATGTGTTAGCGGGTTGTTTGCGTTATTTTGTGATGACATCGATACGGATGCCGAGTGTCCTGATGAAGGCAGCTGTTGCATCACGAATCCAGTAAGGAAATATTTATTATAGCTTTTTGTGCTCGTTTTAGTTTGGTTTTCTTGGTAGCCTGCTGATGAAGAGTCACGACTGCCACCCTCAACCACTACTACATCGTCTACGCCGGCTCCGACGCGACCTGCAGTTACACCTGATCCTGGACCACGGTGTCCTGGGTTCTGTCTGCTTAACATTATGGCTGCTTTTTGTGAACGCCCGTCTGTCTTAATCCCTCACACGGTGAACTGCAAGCGGGGCTCTGTGTGCTGTGATAACACCCGTTCGTCGGCGGCTACACATCGGCCTCGTCCAACACAGATGTATCATCAGCCGCCTGCGACTACCACCACAACGACGACGACGACTACCATTGATCCGCGTCCTGAGTGTCCTGGATCTTGCATAGTGTCTTATCTCAGTTTCACTTGCTTCAGTTAGTATTAGCAAACCCCTTTTTTAAAGCATTTTGTATTGAATTTTTTTGCAGGAAACGCCGAGATGACAGAAATCTTTAAATGTCGCAAGTCTGGGACTAAATGTTGCGCTCCTAAGTCGCTCATTCGGGAAATTACGGGAGCCAAGGAGGAAGATGCACCTCCTTTGGTTAAGAACACCACTCCGCAGGTGGTTCCTGCGTCTCAAGTGTTTACCACTCCTTGGCATTCCCCAATCAACAATACATTGGCAATCAGTGAGTAGATAAAGTACTGGAGTATGGAATGATTGATGAATACAATTTCCATTTGCAGCAACTCCAGATGGATCGAAATTAGGCACAGGAACAGGAACAACTGGGACGACGGGAACGACTCGGCCACCGGTTTACAGCAAGTACGTGTGTGGCGTGAAGGGCACTTCGAGGGACGCGCGGGTGGTCGGCGGGGAGGACGGCGAACGGGGCGAGTGGTGCTGGCAAGTGGCTCTAATTAATTCGCTTAATCAATATTTATGCGGTGCGGCTCTCATCGGTACTCAATGGGTATTGACAGCGGCCCACTGCGTGACGAAGTAAGTTTGCCTTGCTTGTGCTGTTGATTTAGTTTGGTTTCCTTGACGTGGTTGGTTTCAATGTATACAGCATCGTGCGATCCGGTGATGCGATTTACGTTCGGGTGGGCGACCACGACCTGACGCGGAAGTACGGTAGCCCCGGCGCCCAGACGCTGCGCGTCGCCACAACCTACATCCACCACAACCACAACAGTCAGACGCTGGATAATGACATTGCGCTGCTCAAGCTGCACGGCCAAGCCGAGCTCAAGGAGGGCGTTTGCCTGGTGTGCCTTCCGGCCCGGGGGGTCAACCACGCGGCCGGTAAGCGATGCACGGTCACAGGATACGGATACATGGGCGAAGGTGTGTGTGTGTTGATTGTTCTTGTGCATGGGTATGAATGTATGTATGTCACGGTTGCTGTGCCTTTTGCTTTTCAGCTGGCCCCATTCCGCTGCGTGTACGCGAGGCTGAAATTCCTATTGTAAGCGACGCGGAATGCATCCGGAAGGTGAACGCGGTCACGGAGAAGATATTCATCCTGCCCGCCAGCAGTTTTTGCGCCGGCGGTGAGGAAGGAAACGACGCCTGCCAGGTAAGCAATGCAATGCAATGTTCATGTCCACTTCGCATTCTCATATGTGCCTCCGCGTCCGCAATCTCAAGGAGTACACTCTAGCAAATTGCATATTGCGCATTCCCTGTCCATCACTGGAGCACATATTTCACGGTTTACGCTCGCACCACCGGAAATAAAATTTCTATTCTACACAGTGTTGTGCTGCTTTTTCTAGGGTGATGGAGGTGGGCCTCTCGTCTGCCAAGATGACGGCTTCTACGAGCTAGCTGGCCTTGTGTCCTGGGGCTTTGGATGTGGCCGAGTGGACGTCCCAGGAGTTTATGTTAAGGTATCGTCGTTTATCGGTTGGATCAATCAAATTATCAGCGTTAATAATTTGTAACATGAACTTTCATGTGTATATCATGTGAGTATGTTGAAATCCCCAACGACTGATGGGGTTCGAGGGATAATTGACATGTAAATAGTTTCATATCGCCGTCAGAAGATAGATACATATGCAGTCTCTAATGGAATTTGTCGGTAGATAGATAATTATAAATTAAAATCGTTAATTAAAACCGTATAATAGTTGTACAGTCTGTCAATTGCGTAAAATTATCTTAACATTAAATACATATTAAGTATGTATTGTTAAGGTAGTTTTATCAAAGACTGCACATTCATAAGTAAACCTATATTTTATTTCCGGAAGAAACAAATTATTATATTGTTGTAATTTATTATGCATTTATAAGACATTTAATTCTTATTAGATTGACTTTAGTAATCAATAATGATATGTTACCAAATAAGCAATTTATTACGTTATTAATTGTTATCTATTATTGTGTGAATACTTTATTTGCATATAATTAATACTTTAAAGTTGATGAAGTATTTGAGTTCCAACGTGTAAGTATAACAATATCTCCGAGCCTAGACAGTGTACTAGTTCCGACAGGCCATTAACAAGTACACTCAGTGGCGCAGTGGCATAGTACTTGGTCACTCGAGCGAGCGTCCCGGGTTCGATCCCCGGGACCGGAGAAAAATTTTCTTAAGTTATTATGGCTTACCGACTATACAGTTGCCTGCTGTATAAGACTCCTAGGTGTCCCCGCAGATGGAGGCACAGCTCCCACTGTAATGGTAACTAAGATCGGGAAATGGGAGTCAGTCTCTACCGGACTACAGAGCTGGACGGTCGAACTGACGGGGTGGGATGGCTTAAAACCCAACTGTCTTAAAGGAAGATCAGTATGAAAAATAAAAATGAACTTTGACCCTCTAATTTATTTGCTCTTACTCTTCACCTCCTGTCACTAACTCATCTAATTTGGACAACGGCACTTTGAAATTTCTTAAAAAGTGCCGGCCGCCTCAGCCGGGATTCGAACCCGGGACGCACGCTCGACAGGCAAACGCGCTGACCACTCTGCCACAGAGCGCTCTTGAAACTAATTCACATACACTCTTCATGATGAGACTTAAAAATTTTTTTAGCGGCTCAACAACTCCCGTCATCAGTGACGGCAACTATCGAGCCGATTCAAATAATTAGAGTTCAACCATAAAATAAGTAGCATGCATTTTGAAATTACAGTACATATTACAACACATTATATCGGATTTATTTCTAACGTCAATCTAAACATTAAATTATGATAACCCTGAATATACACATATAAAATTGCAGATTTGTAATATACATATATCGTAATAAATAAAATCAGATCTATTTAACAATTATTTGTGTCTCTTCCATGTCCTGACTTTTAAATAATCCCATTAAACATCTATGATACACGGAATAAAGCCCAAAACAAGACCTTGGTGATTGTAAGACACAAACAGTAAACGTTTCTAACTGTGCACACACCCACAATTATTAATGAGTCAAAGTGGTTAGATTTATGGAATGTATCCGTCGTTTCATTTGCAAAAAATACTCCCAATTAGTTATACAAGATCATTCCACTTACAATCAAATCTAACCCAAACAAAATCATAGTATGTATTCGATGTCTGCCAATAAATCCTCCCTTTGTCACCCGAATAATTAATCGTACATTAGTTATTCGAATAATATGCATACCAAGTCAATAAATATCACATTGCTTTGACTTACCAATATCCAACGCAAGTGCAATGAAGTTATGAATGAGTCTAAATGGCATCTGATAATTTTTTTGTTTCCACCCCACTTACTTCAGGATGAGGGTAATATTTGACACAATACAGTCAAAGATCGAATAATATTATGTCTTATGACTGGGCGAAGCTTCTGCCGCAGCGGCAGCCAGCTGCTTGGCCTTCAAACTTCGCTGCTTCGCCAGGGTGGCGCGTCCCAACGACGATGTGCTGGCAGTCTCCAAATCCCTACTGAGTTCCTTATCAGTAGGCGACCCAAGCGTCAAAGACGATAAACTCGATGACAGATTGACATTCGAGCTTACACTTAGCATTGATGGATACTGCTGAAGAATTTCGCCGTTTTCGCCCTCAGCATCTTCAATAGGAAGACAAGTCTCTACCATTGCCTCGAGGCAATTCACAAACAACTCGCTACTTTCTGCCGTATTGTTGTACTAAAATAAACATCAATAGTAAATATCCTAAATAAAAACACGAAAATATTTAAGTGAAACTGCAAACAAACCTTATTAAATGGCCCTGCAAAGCGCCACAAACCCCCAAAACCACAACTTTGCAAGTAGTGCAACTGCTGCTGACTAGTATCCTCACATGCAATCATATTTTGAATGACGTTTCGTACTGAACTTAAAATTACTTGGTCGTGGCTGAGCGTCAACACGCTGCTGATCTTCATATCCAATAAGTTATAGCTAAAAATTGCGCAGCCAGCGTTGAAAGTACCTTTCAGTGAAATTCCTGATAAACAACTTACATGACAGGGAATACTTTAGGGAAGACCACAGCACCTTCAGCTAAATACTGATAAAGTATGCGTGTTTCCGCCTCGTCTGTGCTGTACTTAACTAAAGTTGCTAATACTGTCAACACCAAAGCCTGTGTTGAAAAGTCTGTCAAAACTTCGGGATCCAAGAGAACATTGTTCTCGTTGCTCACTGAGACCCTCGTGCTGCGCGTCTGTAAAGTTCACCAAACAATTAGCATTGCAATTATGTACCTCAAATAGTATCTCAATTACTAACTCTACAAAAAGCGGACATATATCATGCTTGCTCTAGCTACATGGTTTAACCAAAAGACATATGTACGTAGAAGTAACCCAAAAAACAACACAATTAAAGAGTTACCTTGGTGTCGTTTTCGTCTAGGGTTTTGGATTCTTTAGTTGTGGGCACCGAAAACGAGCGTTGGGTTTTGAAGAGCGCACGTGCAGTCTGACGTTGCCCGAACAGAGAAGTGGCAGGCAAAACACAAGACAAGCACAGAAAGTGTTACGTATGTAGATTTTAAAAACGAGCGGCCAGTGCGTGCTTTAGGCACTGGTATTCAATTCAACTCAAAAAGAATATAAATTATTCAGTAATAAATGAGCAGAGCGGTTCGCATCCAAATTCGAATCGAGTTATCTACTCGTATATAAGAAGAGAGAGATTGATACTGAGAGGAAGACAAGGCAAGGCAGAGATGAGATCCGAGCGAGTTTCTTACTTTGGATAAGGTGGCGGGTGGGCTTTCTTGCACTGGGAATGAGCTTGAGCGCAGATTGCCATAGGTAGACCGCTCCCTGCCGTCAGTGTACTTAGGTGCGCTCGCCTGAGAAAGGTCTAAACTGCGCCACATTTTATTGGCCGAACGCCCGATCTGTGCGCATTTCAAGGAGAAAGGTTCGCACAATGTTATACAGTTATCAGTTGAATCCACACAATATGCAAAAACAAATCGGCCAGCAAAATTCATGAATAACAATGGGTGAATACAAAACAATTACGAACACCAACCTGTATACCGAGCAGGAACAATAAACACCACTTCCCAACCAACCATTCAGAACCAACTCACTACCTTAGTCGTTAATGCAACATAAATTATGAAACTGTCGGAGAAAAATTGCGCACGTACCTGGTGATGCGACGTGGGCGGTTTATGCCGTCCCTGTGATGCCTGCGACAGTGCAGACTGGTCCAAGAGATCCCACGACTTTTGCCGCCTACTCACTTTGCCAGTAGTAGTGGATCCTGCTGCGGCAAGTTGTTGGTACGCGCTGGTATCCGGAATAAAGTTTTCTTGAATCAGCGGGTCAATATACCGCGGAATCGAATGCTTAATATGACATCGATTTCTAACTTCTTCTGAGACCCCAACAAGCGCTAAAATTCCAAAAATAACTCACATTTCACCGTTTTACACTGTTTCCTTACCTGTGAGATAGGCTATACTATCAGGTGTTACTTCAAACTTATCCCTCCGATGAGGTTTAGCAATAATTCCTAGCAGCATTGTCAGCACTCTGATCGTACGAGATACAGTCGTCGGTGTTGGATGTCTATATCCTTTCAGCAGATGACCCACCAGCGCAAAGTGGAAGTTGGCTTTGAAACTCAATCCGACCGCTTGGTCAAGTTGCTTGAAATGCCACTCGAGTTTATCTCTGGTGGACATCATCACTTGCTCGAGGGAGCTTTCCTCAAATGCGCCTTGCGAATCCAAAGTGTGCAAGTTTTGCTCTAAGAGTGCCAGGCCCGCAGCGTACAACGATGCTTCGTCCAGCTGCAAAACGGAGGTTGCCACCCAAAAGAGCGCTTTGTGAATGGGGGACTCAGGGCGAAGAAGTGGTTGTAAACGCGTTAGACACATGACTAGCGCTTCAATCAGTAACATATCTGTGAAGCTCTCTAGAGCTTTCACTAAAATCCTCAGCAACTGCTTCATATCATGGTCGGTTACGCTTTTACTGATGCATCCAAAGACAATAAGCGCGCGAGGCTGTAAGGCTGGGTTAAAACAGAATGCAAACCCCTTCGCCAAAGACATCCAACTATTCAGCCAATCACAGTTAGGAATATCGCGCATGCAAGTTTCTAGAATTTCCAGTAAAGCGTCGGTGATGACCTCCAACGAGGTTAGAGACAACCGCTCGCGGTCACCAGACGCGCCGGAAAAGCTTCGTTCCCCGGCAAACCAGCGATCACTGGGGTTACGGTAACTTGATCGGAAGGCAGTCACTGCTGCGGACTTTACCTTGCTAATGCCAAAAAGCAAGTAAAACTTCGGCAGAGAGAATTCGTCTAAGGACAGACGGAGGACGCGCTGGGTGTCTTCCGAAAAGGTTGGCTTGGTGCAGGTACACAATGAGTGAATAATGTTAATAACTAGACCGTGAGTAGATGCCCGCATACTCAAAGATCCACAGCAGACCAGAAAAGTAACGGTGTGGAATAGATATGGAAGATGGCGGGCGACGTCCAAGCAGTTATTGAAGGACAACATAAGCAAATACCTAGCGAGTATGGCAATATCGTCCCACATCATGTGCTGCTCCAGAAGTTGCGTTGGTGACTGGCAGGTCTTATCAACCACACGACACAACCGACCAATGACTTTCTTTGCGACTAATTGGACATTCGCCGAAGCGAGAGCCACCGCGGTGTCGGCCATGATCTCCACCATCGGCGAGCCGAGACCGGAACTCACTGATCGATGTATGAAATTATCTAGCACCATATCGATCAGTTCAGGCACGTTACCGATCGAGCCCCAAATCTTCGCCTGAATAGACGGATACATTTCTACTTCTTGTATAGTTAACGAAATTAATTTCTCTAGAATTAAAGCTACTTGTTTCTGCCGTTTGTTTTCATCTGAAGGCTTACAGAATCTGCCAAGAAGCAAAGCAATGCAACCCGTTAATACGAATATAATTCTATCAATAAAAAAGAAAACCTACCTCACTAAATTCGCCAACCATGGCGTCATGTACTCCAGACATAAATGTTTCAACTCGATGCTTGAAACTCGGAATCCTTGAATGCACTCCTCCAGGAACTCCAGGGTCAAATGCGGCTCGTTGGTCGCCAAAGTCTCCGAAACTGTCTTAATGAATATCGTATTATTCGAAGGAATACACAAACCCGATGTTTCTAGAAGTTGGCCTTCAATTTTGAGATCAAATGTTGCAGTCAAGGCGCACAACTGATTGTAAGCAGCCGTGCGTAAATTAGGATCAGAAGAGCCTAAATTTAATAAAGCCATGTTCAGCAATGTTCCAGGGACGTCTTTTGGCCGAATTTTCTGATGAACGGTTACTGTATCCTGTAGAAACTGTAAAAAAAAAGTATTAAAAACTCAACTGTAAGGAAAAAACCATCATACTTACAGGTTGGCTGAGTTCCCATCGGTTCCTTATATGAATCACTGCTTGTACAATGCTATCACAATCGTTGTGGATGAAACTCAGGGGTCCGCTCTCGTTCGCAATGGTGAGAGTGAACTGGTTATCATCCACCAAACACACCTCTTCAATCTCCGACGCGTAGTAGACGTCATTCAAGAGCACAGAGTGCGAAAGTACTTTGGTCTTTTCCGCCGAAGTGATCTGTATAGCCGTAGGGCCGACCTTTATAGCAACTTTGGTATCTTTGTGCGATAGTTTTAAAGCGTTATTGAAAACTTTCAAATCTTCGTCGAGACTTAGAGTAGCACCAGGTAATTTTTGTTGCTCGGGTTCGATGAAATCGTTGAATCTATTAGAAGCATCGATGAAAATCAGTTTGCGGTTGTTTCGCAAGGGCATTAGAATACGATCGTGAAACTTGGTGTACTCACGTACCCAGCTATTACAATTATATATGTAGGCCGCATGAATATTAATGTAAGCTACTTCCGGCAAGACGTAGAACCATTTTTGTAAGAATTCTGTTCGAAAGCGGTTGTCCGAACAAGTGTGCGTAAAATCAACCACGAGTTCAAATGGCGAATGACAAAATGGTTTCAAAGTTAGAATAACATGATAAATCAGTAAATCGCCATTCGTTTCCCCGATTTTGTACCGACGCGCTATGTAGTAGAAGACAGGAAACCCTGCTTTGCTGGTCCCTGCTTGGTAGAAAATATTAAGTGACTTGATAGATTTGAATTCGTCCTTTTCGTGCATGTTGTGCTTAACCATAATCTCTTCGAAATTCGTTGCCGACATATCAATGGAACTCCAACGCGCGTAGGAATGAAACAGCATATGGGAGTCCACGGGTTTATGTTCGGGAGGTCCGAGGTATGCTAATAAGGTCGCCATTTTGTCAAAAGGTCTCCGTCCAACTGCTTTGTGGTCCCGACTACTCGAAAGATAATCTCCAATTTTTTCCTGATGATTCCATAGCAATCGATGCAAGGCTAGAACATTCGCATCACTGATGAAGGACATCGAATGTGAGGTTTGATCCACTGTTTCGCAATCCGATGCGATCTGAATGAAAAACCTTCTCCCGATCTCAAAATGGGCGCGGAGAAAGTCATTGAACGGGAGCATATGCTGTTCTTTGCTAAACTCCACATGATTAGCAATGTTCTGTAGAATCTTGGACATCAACATCAGCCCTCGCTTCACCGATAAGGGTACCTGTTTGGTCACAATGCCCATTTCCTGTGGCGATACGATAGCTGGATTGATAAACCGAAGGAAGATCACGGTCCCTACAGCTCCAATATTATTCTGTGGAAACTGCGGGAAGCGCTTGCTCAGCACTTGATACAAGCAATGGCACATTGATCTCAACTGCGGTGGAAATTTATCAGCTGAAGAAACAATCGTATCGAACACACCCTGAGTTAAATTTATCAAATTCTGCCGATTTTCTTCGATATCTTCGTTGGTTTCAATCCTCGCTGGGTCTACCTCAAAGCTACAGTTTGTGTCTTCAATCAAAGGGCGTATTAACGGCTCCAGAAGAGTTTGCAAATAGCTTGCACCGTAAATTTTAAAACAAAATGCCATGATTTTGCTGCCGAGTGAGTTGCCTCGGAATAAAGTCTGCATGCAATCAGAAACTTCCACTTCGCGATAAAACATATTCCAAAGTAACGGCGACAAGAGATGTTTAGCATCGAAAAGTGTGACGAAAACTCGAGCAAGCTCGTCCATTTGCGATGTGGTAACGACATTTGCAAGTGCCATGGCTATAGGCAGCTCTCCTTTATCCGAAATCATCGTGACAAGTTGCACCAATTGCTCGAATCTATCTGCAAGTACCGTTTCAGCCAAAGTATCAAACTCTGTGCCTTGCTGTAGAATCTTAGTTAGGACTTCCATGAAAGCAGCTCGCGTTTGCAAATCCCGATTGTAGCCGAGGTCAATGGAATGCATCAATCCGCTGTCTATATTCGCCGAAAGCAGATTCGACATTGCTTGTATAGTCGCATTGCGAAGTGTTGCCAACTTCGTAGCATTCAGTCTCTGGCGATTGGCATCTTTATCATCTGCAGCCTCCGAGCAATCATTCAACAAATTCATAAACAGGGTGAAATACTTAAGGAAGAGTTGACTCTTTGCTTCCATTAAGTCCCCTCGATCAGATTCCTCCGGCTGTAAGGGTAAACCACGCAAAAGGGCAGCTACAGCTTCCATGCATGCCTGATCTAAATCGCGCGTGATTAACGTAACATCACCTGAACTTGGAGGTGCAATTTGATGCGACGTGCCCATGACCCAATCGGTCAGATATTCCACTAACTTATTCCTAAACTTCATCTCCTGTCTGAATGCAAGGTCATCCCGGCGTTTCATCATCGCCTCGACCAATTGACAAAGTTTAGTTTTTATATGAATTGCATGCACGGTCATATCAAGATGACGGACATAACGCACAATTGCAAGCATCATTCCTTCTATGCTAGTGACTCCTAGATGTTCCGCCGGTTGGTCGTTCTTTGTACTGTCAAGAATGTTCTTCATGATGAAGATTACATGCTCTATGAACTGGGTGTTTACATCAGAGACGACAACTTGTCCTTGTTGGTCGAAAAACTTATCCACGATAATCTTAATCTGTTCGAACAAAATCGGGTACAACGCTGAAGACATTTCATGTCCAACAAGTTCTTTAACGTGTTTTTGAATCTGTGCGCCAAACTTTTCATTGTTGCAGACCAACAGCCGCAAGAGCAAGTCGACGAACTGAGTTACAGGGCAATACTGTCGCTGCTCGGGAGTATTATTGCTGAGCACACTACTACACTTCCGACTGTCCGCTAAAGAACTAACCGATGACAGCGTGCTGAGCGCAATGGAAGTCATACTGCAATGCGAAGACACTGTCAGGTTCGGCATAGAAGGTGACTTCCTCTGAAGACAAACACCACCCAGCGCCGAAAGAAATCCAGTCATATTGGCCCATTCGTTAATCTGTTCCTCAAGTTCATGCTCTGAATTTTGATGACTTGCGCGGCGCTTAGCAATGGACCTATGAAACGGTTCCATTTGGCCTTCTTCGACCTTGGCCTTCGGGTACGAAGAGAGATTTTTGCACATCGAATTCCAATTCATAAACGTTTCCTCCCACGCTGGTTGGACGCCATTAACACAATGCTCAATCTTTCGTAAAAGCACCATAATTCGTTTCTGCAACGCGTTACGCCCATTGATATGCTCGGGGAAGCACATCCTGGACTCGCCACTTGCTGTTGTGAGCACTGTGCTTGCCTGTGCAAGTTCCTGATAGACGTGATAATTGGGTACTAGATACGTAACAGTCACCTCGTCCGATCCACAACGTATTTCTGCCTCTTGGCAGAGCAACGCAAAACAACTCATTGCCACCAAAACAGCGTCCATATCAATGCTCCAGAGATACATGAAAAATACAACTTCAAGTTTGATATGCGCCTGTTTACAAATGGCTATCTGACTGCCCAAGTTCGCGTATTCCTTATGCCTTGCCAAGAAGGCATTCCGACATATTAGAATCTCCCGCAGCCATTTTAAAATATCCGTGTAGTTCATAATTTGATGCTGAATCAACTTCTGCGATATGGAAAAGAGCACCTGCGAACTTACATCCCAAAAAGTGTTGATCGGTGCCTCGGGGTTCCACATTTCAATCTTCTCTGGATGATGCAATACCAGGAGTGCCTCCATGGCTTCCTGGGCCACGTCATTCATGGTAGGCTGATGCACCAAAGACACCAAGCCATTGATCAATTCCAGAGTGGAACTTTGTATTTCATGTCCAGCCTTGCCTTGGTTGTTGAGCATCAACATGGGATCTGCGTGAATGAGACGCACCATGTACAACAGCAGATTCCTATATCCAGGTATCTCTTCGGCTCTGTCCTTGAACTTCCCCTGCGAGTCTTTGCCTTTGAGCGTTAGAGACTGTATCATGCGAAGTGGAGTGTGAGTTATGTACCCTTGCGCAACCTTGTTCAATGTATCAGTGAACATGGCGCGCAACTCCGAGGATTTGGTATAGACGAGATCAATTTGTGGCCACCAATGGAGCTTTGGTTGTGTTACAATCCGATAGAGCGATCTGACTAGAACGAAATGATACGCCGAGGGTGAGTTCAGGTTGAGACAGACCTTGATGGGCTCGTTATTGTGTGGTTTTATGCGAAAACAAGACACGAAGCAGTCGATCATTAAATCCATATCCTGATAAAGATAATTCTGGCCCCGCGAGAATGGCTTTGAAGGGTTGAAGAGTAAAGTTTTCAGGTCGTTAATGATGCTTTGTACTAAAGTAAATGCCACGTGACTGGAGTCTAAGATGTTTATATAAGTGGAAGCCTTCATAAGCTTCACGCATGTGACTGCACCGGCTTCGGTGAGTTGTTTGCTGGAATTACCATGAGGTAGAACAGCACGTTTCACAGAATCTATGAATTGTTTCTTTTTGTTGTGTCTTGGGGAACACGGGGCGCCGCTATCAGCATTCACAATTTCTTCAAGTACTTTCTAGAAAAGAAATAAAGTAAGAAATATTCGTATAAACTAATCTAACCTAAAAAACTTTTAGTTTTAACTTACAGGCGCAAGAATTAAAAGCATTATTTGCAATGGCCAGACCGCAGCGCGACCCTTTTTGTTATCAGCGAAAGTATCCAAGATATCGAACAATTGCTCGCAGCACTTCGATAACTCTTCATTGGGGTTTTTCTGGAGCTCAGCAAACTCGTACGGGTAGGTATCCATCCAATTCCAAATGGCTTTCTCCAAAGAATTCATCAGAACCAAGTGCGCTGACTTCTTTAGCAATCGAAACTTCTGTATTGCCTCTGACAGAAGGCGCGTCAGCCGAGTCTGGTCGACGTTGATATGCTGTATGAGCTCGATATCGCTGTAATCTGGATTTTCATCCGGACACGATGCGAGTTCCTGAAGTTTTGATGAAATGCGGCTGAACACAGAGTTGAAGAAATTCACACTGAGGGCAAACAGCACCTTACTGGCCAATACTTTAATAGCATTTATGTTGGGATTATCATTAGACATATCTGTAAGCCAATGGAGGAAAAGTTACATAAATTATTCCAAAATAAATGGCGCAAATATAGACAAATATGTGGATTACAGACCTAGGAAAGTACATATTTCCTTCAAGAGAGACTTTAGGTTCTGGTTCTCTTCCATGGTTAGTGTAATACTGTCTTTAGGCTGTATACTAAAGCATTTCTCAAGGGTATCAAGTACAATGAGTAGACTGTCATAGTAGTTTTTCTCTACTTCGGGGCCGTGCTGGCGCGGCGTCCCGCAGGCGCCCGTCTGATACTGCAGAGACAAACATGCATCGGATGCGGTTTCATTTCATTTTTTCACAATACATGACACAAGAACGGGATATATTCTTACCGACTCATGAACACGCTTGAGAACCTTCACGAAGCCGTCCAGCACCAATGCGAAGCGGTATCGCGATATCTGGATGATGCAGTTCTTGTTCTGCTCCTCGTTGACACGGGAGTGCGAAGTTTGCTGCCCGCTGCGACATGGTAGCTGAAAAAGAACATCATATGTGCAATCTCGGCAAGTCGCAGTTTTACGAATGATAACAAACCCAACCCGGCCGGCTGAGTTTATGAATGAAATCAGCAGAGTCCTTGGCCACTGACTATAATATTGATTATAAGGTGGGAGCAGTCAGGGCCTGCTGCAGAATGAAACGCTGGAATAAGATATTTAAGGCCTTACTTGTTCTTCGAATCGTAGTATCAACGAGTTGGCCCACTCGCTGGGCTTTTGCGTAGCCATCGCTTAAAAACACTTTGTTTTACATTATTATTGTTAATTACCACAACACTGAACTGCACTTTCTTGCATTCCAACACACTCCAAGCAGGTTTCCGCAAGTCTAATCAGCTAAAGTGAGAATTCAACAGATGACAGATGACGAGGGCGCATCACTAGCGCCCTCGTCGGAATGTGCTTTATAAAGTACAAAATTTCCAAATTTACATTTTTTCTACATTTTCATTTACAATAAAGACTTTAATTATTCGAGTGTAAATTAATTTTGTAATTAATACTTTTAAAAAACCAAATAATACAAAGGCTAAATTGTCGTGTTACCACGTGATTATCAATCTAGACTAATCTAGAGTCCATTTCATGCCGGTATCCTGTAGTTGCTTGCCAGTCTACATTTACTGCTCGTCTAATTAACCAGTAAGTATGAGTTTGTTGAATGTCCTTGTGAGTGTATTACGCGTCTGTTTGACTCCAGTCTAGAATGCTTGCAAGCTTACGAAGACCCGTATTCTCATCACGCTATTTTTCTTCTTTCCTTAAAGTGATGCAGCAACACGAAGTCGTGCCGGATGTGATCCCGACTGCACCAAAGGAAGTCGCCGAGGTAGGAAGCGGCCGTCTGACTGCATCACGCACTTTAAAAATACATCGATCAGATTAACTTTCCTGCTTCCTTCAATTAGGTGACGTATCCGAGCGGCGTGAAAGTTGAACTTGGCAATGAGCTCACACCGACGAACGTGAAAGATGTGCCGACGGTGAAGTGGCAAGCAGAGGCTGGCAAGTTGTACACCCTGTGCATGACTGGTAACTCTATTGCATCCATCCATACTTATGCAACTATATAATGATGTTGTAATACAATAGATCCGGACGCACCTAGCCGCAAGGACCCCAAATTCCGCGAGTGGCATCACTGGTTGGTGGTCAACATTCCAGAGGATAAAGTTTCCGAGGGGGAGACTCTCTCTGCCTATGTGGGTTCCGGTCCGCCAGAAGGCACCGGACTCCACCGCTATGTGTTCCTCGTTTACAAACAGAATGATAAACTGACTTGTGACGAGCCGCGCTTATCCAACACATCAGGGGAAAATCGCGGAGGGTTTTCAATCAAGAAGTTTGCGGAGAAGTATAACTTGGGGGATCCTGTCGCTGGAAACCTGTATCAAGCACAGTGGGACGACTATGTCCCTATTTTATATAAGCAGTTGGGTGCTTGAAATGTTACTATTTGTAAGAGCAAGCAATAGTTGCTTGATGTAATCTTGATTTTTATAATATCCTCGAACATTGAGAGGTTAACTAAAAGAAATTTACGTTCTCATAATACCCATCGGTTTTACCAATTATTGATCCCGTCTTCAGTTGGTGTTTGACGATTGGCGGTTCAATAGGAACTACCGGGCGTTGAGGGACTTTGGGTTTTTTTGCACGAAACGTGCTTGGGTTTAAGCTGGCTGTTGAAATGTTAGGGTAGGATGTGCTCAATACACTTGTAAAGTTCATACTCCCTGGTTGTTCAGGATATACCACCTATAATAAAACAGATTGATAAGGACAAATTGCTTGGGCCCGCTAATGCATTGTTTCACCTCATACGCGGGTTTTGCATGGACATTGAGCATTTCCATACCATACTCAAACTCGTCATTCTCCATATCTAAATCCTTGTCACTTTCGTATTCTGCCATGTTCTTACCACCATCCGCCATATTGCAACTTCTCCCTTCGGCACCTTTCTTCCTCATATTTACATGCCGTGCGCTGTGACTAAACTTAAAGAAGTTTAACATCTTCCAGAAGAAGCTCTCAAGCCTCCTAGTATGCTTCTCCCCATCGGATGCGCAGGAACGCGTATTCTCATAGTGGCCTTGGAATTGTTCACGCGCTTGCGCCTGCACCCTCTGCACTTGCACCATGGCATTCGTGGAACCCTCAAGGTTATGCATGGGCACCTGATAGATGTTCTCCATTGCATATGCAACTTCGTGTCGAACGGGACACGCATTCTTGAGGGCAATCAATCGCCGCTTCTCGGCATCGATCATCGTCATGGCAAAGTGCAGCAAATTATTCACAATGAACGCGACTTCCGCCGAAGTGTTGATGCTCTGAAATCCGAATGGTCGTTGACTCTCCATCTTAGGCGACTCCTGCTTCACGAGCACGAACGACTGGTTGGTTTCCACACACGTGACTTCCACTTTGATTCCCTGCTGGAAGAGCAAGCCTTTATCTTTCTTAGCACTGACCTTGGACGGCTGCATGCGAAACTGCATTATCTTGAGCAGTCTTATCAAGTCGTCGGCGTCAAGTTCAATGTCCTGCAATAATCGCTTTTGAAGAAGTTAGCAAACAGCAAAGAAATATACCTTGAAAATCGTCGGACTGTCTATGAAATGCGACATCCATTTGAAGCACTCTTTCTTGAGTTCGCGGACTTTGAAATCGTTGCAAGACATGCTACCCAAATCCATATTCAACTCCAACTTAAGCAGACCTTAACAACTAACTTATTGAGCTATGAATGAATAAAGTCAAGGTGACTAAAGCTCTAATCACTTAATTGATAAGCCTGTATAAATATTATGACAAATAGTATTGTTTTATTGGACGATTTGTATGTAAATCATCATTCTTACTGCCAAATTAAATTCTTCTTTAAAATTATTAAAAACAAAACAATATACAGCGTAAAATGGCATTCAACGAAAGTAAACGTTTGTACGACAACAAGAAACAACTGCATCCATTCCAGTCATATAAGTACTTATAAATATCACATAAAGATGAACGAATATATATACATACATAACTTATTTGTAGATACATACGTACAGATATAAATGCTCATTCTGCTTGATTGTGCAATATTGATTCGTTTTAACAATACCCTAAGATACACCTATGAACGGTCAGTTGATATCATGTCAGAGTATCGTATTGGGTGACTAGAGAGACGAAAACAACAACGGATAATAAGGTAACATTATCTTAAAATACAGTTATCTACCTTAGAGACGCTTACATATTAGAGATTCGTTCGCATTCATTGTATTCCTAGCGTTTCGGCTTTGATTAAAACTGACAATGAATCTAACCTAAACAGCATCACAAATCTTCGTCATTTCTTCATTGGCGCCTAGAAACATAGTCTTACTTAAAAATAAAACCCTTCTGCACATTTACATTTACAGGTTTATATAAAATAGTAAAATATTCTTTCTCTTGTTCGTTTTGTCTTTCTTCTTTTCGAGTTCACAAATTCGAGGTTAGATTATGGTACGTTATCCTGATTCTATAGATAATTTGAATTACAATTCGTTTTAGTGCCGTAAGTATGTAGATATAACTATGGGTTTCTTTCTTCGTTTAGTTGACAGACATACTACAGAGTGTAATAGAAATCAGTCATATTTGCAAGAAATGTATTAGATCGGACTGCACTGGCCTGGAAAGACATTGAGTACATACGAATATTTTTCAGATCATTTTCGAGAGATTTCCCATTCAATTCCTGCGCGTGTATGGCTGGTCTTTGGCGAAAGTCATGCCCATGCAGAGCATATGATCACGGTTATCCCCCCAGCCGCCATTGCCCTTCCGTAGTTTGGTCCTTTTGAGCGGGGTGACATAGGTAAGTGTGAGGTAGTCAGGATAGAGGTGTTTACGTGCAACCTTGAGGACCTTTTGCACCTTTGATATGACAGCCGTGGACTCGCAGTTTTTCTTCTTATGGTGGACGCCGCACTCACCGATATGAAAAACTCGTGGCCCACGTACCACCATCGCGTGCAGTTTCTGTTTTAAGCAGTTCTGGGACACTTGCTGCAACGACCAGTCCCAGTTGTAGTCGTCGTAGCTGCAGAAATACTCAGCGCAACCGAGGATCTTCTGCCAGGTGGTTCGGTTGAAGGCCATGCCCATATTATGCTTGCTACTGATCCACGGCGTGATTTCCACCTACCGAATAATCAACGATGTCAACTAAACTCCCTGAATATAACCGCCCTGCAGGCATATTGCACATACACACACTTAATTAACCAATCAATAAAGTAAATAATTGCGCCGGCGCTGCATGCAATATTAAATATGCGTGAAAGCATGAAATTGCAAATGCAATAAAAACGGAACCAAAGCAGCGCATGAATTTAAATGAAAATGAAAAATCGATTGAGAAACGCAAAATTCGTCTACAGGCTAAAAATGCCGCATTTGAACGCATGCCAACGAGCATATTTGATGCAAGAAAGTCATTTCTCGTCAGTACCTTCTGCGTGTGTTGGTAGAGCGATGGCAGGACTTGAAAGGACCACGCCGGCTGCACTTGGCCCGCGTTCTGCTGCTTCATCGCCCGCATAACTTCCTTCTGCAAGACAGGAACATGCACTTGGCTTTCATAAACTTTTAATTACCCTAAGTGAGTGCCGCAACGCGACAAAAGTGCGCAAAATGCTATTTCATATTTTACGGAATATAACAAGAATCCACTAAGAACACACTTCTAGGTTAACGACGTGTTCCGTGACAAAAATTCTATTAGCATAGGTGTATATCAAGTTGCCTATAACAATTCACGCGATAAAAACAAATGAAAAAGGTGTATTATGAGTGCCAATATAGGTGTGTTAGTCACATCAAGTGTCATTCTTTTATACAGACACTTGACACTCATCCTTCCTTCAACCACTCACATCAGCAGCGATACTGATCAAGTACCGTTCCAGTTTCTGTATGATAATGTTAGGGCCAAGATGTTAGAGAGCGATGTTAAGCACTCGACTTAAAACTTTTTAAAAGTGAAGAAAAGAACATCAAACAATGGTTACCTTGCCGTAGTAGTTGTACGTCTTTAAGTAGGTGCCAAGCGACAAGACGTTGCAGTGTCGACAGGAAGCTGTGCACGTTCGTTCCATCAACTTGAGCACGTGGATGAAGTCCTCAGCGACGTAGTGGTCCTCCTCGAGGAAGACGACCAGCCCGGTATGGTTTCGGGTCACCTCCAGCTCGTGGAATACCCGGTTGGCCTTCCACCACCAATGGTGCTTCGTCTGCGTGAACTTCGCCTCTCGGTAATGTCCGTACAGATCCGGATACAGCGCGTTGTTACATTTACGAACAAGTGCTCTGAGATTCAATAATAATGTTCAAACACACAACTATATAGTTAAACACTTCTTATTCTTTAGGAATTCTTAAAGAACTTACTGTGCTCGTTTGATATCACGGGGACAGTCATTGGGGTCCTCGCCAGGAAATTCATGCGGATGCGTTTGGATGCTGTAGGGATAAAATATCTGAATGACCTTGGCGAAGTCGATGCTCTGGACGAGAGAGTTAATCTCCTCGTCGTAGAAGTCATGCGAAAAGACTATGAGCGCCTGGGCGATATCGCGTGCTTGGGCCAGACTCACAATCAAATGTCGCAGGTACGTGATTCTGTCATGAATCTAAGGAATAAAGGGATTAAAAATGAGGTTAGGTCGGAGATGGGAGAGTTCTTGGTATGTACTCACTTGTATTACAATCACCACGGAGTCATTCTGCAGGGGACCAAAAACATCTTCGTTGTAGACCGTCTGCATGGCATTGTAAGTGTCGATGTTGCGCTTGATCTCGGTGATGTTGGCGGGCATGGGGCGGTAGTTGCCGGGGTTGATGGCGGTCCCGTTGGGGGCGAGCTGCAGCAGAGTGGCGTTGCGAGGCCGAGGCGTGAGGAACTTGTGAAGCACGGAAGGCACCATGCTGAGAATGGCCGCCATGGAGTCGTTGTACTCGCCGCCGCCGTCCGATGACTCGCCGAAGCCGGCAAACAGCAGCTGCACCCACACGAACACCACGATGATCACAACTACAACCGAGCGCAGCCAGGCGTTCGTGGTGCGACGTCTCCCCAACAGGGTGCGACTCCCCGTCATTATCTCGCATACCCAAAACTTTCACTAAAAAAATGCCACAAAAGAACGACAAACATTAAAAATATAATTCAAAACATTGACAATTCACATTCATAATGACGTCCAATATACGTACATATGCATGTACTATTTAATCTCATGTCTAGGAATTGCTTAATTAAGTTTGTGTTCAACCTAACATGTTGACGTTCAAATCTAAAATAATTTTGTAGTAAACTTTTCATAGGCCTAACAGTTTAGGGTGGGCATTGTCAAAATAAATCCCTGAATTTACAGACCTTCAAATTTTAAAGTGTCACCGTACTGTATCAAAATTCAAGACGTATTCACGTCAATAATGACCTACTTGTGCCCTCATCGTGAAGGCAAAATAGTCAACGCGTGCTTAATAATCGTAAATAACGCTTACTTCGCGCTAACCTGTCGCTAAATTGTTACAACATTTCTTGTTATACGTTGATGTGTGCCAATGAACACATCACCTTGTGCGTAATCACATCGCAAATCCGTAATAAATTCATATTTTTCAACCTTGTGTGATGTAATTTCCTGCCCACCGTTCAATTGACACACAATGGCGCATGCCCTTATGCTTGCTTATCAGTCGCAAAACCTTACTTAAATGCATACCTACTTCTTATAACCTGTGGCGCCGACTAGCGTTTAAATTCGAGTGACATCACTAATGCATCAATAAAATCAATCAAACCTCATTAAGATGTTATCATCCTTTGTAAATAGTACGTAAAGATGTCCAATACGTTATATTATTGATGATTTTTAAATTACCAGCTGAACATCGATTTTTCCCGAAACAGTTACAAGAAATATACATAAATCCTGAAGAAACCTCATTAAACGGCGGTCTTATTAAAAAAAAACTGCATTATCACAACACATGAATAATTAATATCGTGTTTGTTTCAAGGTCTGCGCAAACATTTACTTACAATTACAGCTAAATACAAGATCATATAAGAGATTAGCGCCTGTAATTGCGCAAGCACAATATCTACATACATATGTACTATGCACTGAGCCAACAGATAACTCAATAGATATTCAACTGCAATGCAGGCAGTTTGGTCTAAATTTAAATTAAAAAACACGCGATTTCGAGCAGAAATAAAATCTGGCTGGTGGGGGATTTTTGTTTTGTTATGTTTTGATTTGGTGGTGCTTTGTGCACGTTGACAAATGCTTGCTTCTTACTTGCATTGTAACGTAAGGAAGGAAAGTGCTTACATTACAATTCAAGAGCCATCGACTTGATTGCGAGAAGCGAGCAGGTCGCGTGTTGCTCGAAGCAATCCATATGATTCCTGTTCTTGCTTCGAACGACTGACTGGCTCACACCGAGAAAGGTGAAAAATGAAAGTTGTTTCGTTCCTATTGCCCTCTCGTTTCTACTCATTCCTCACAGAAACAAATGAATGTTTGGAATTCTCTTCTGTTCGGTTATGTTTTGTTGTACATATTTGGTTGCTTTACCGGTTTTGCACGTTAAATTATAACGAGACACAAACAACTTAATAAACAAGTGAATATCTGCGTAATGGAATTGAGCATAAATAAACAATAAATAGATCACATTCGTAAAAACATACCTTTTCAGAGAAATTGATATCAGCCCCATTGAGGTCTCCGAAGTGATAATCTTCGTACCCTCGACATTGCCCTGCAATCTTCGAGACACTTCTAGAAAGTATGATTCCGCCACTGCACTGCACTAACACATATTTCGTCCTAGGAACCGAACCCGAGGACGATTCCGCCCTGTGAGGTTATGTCACCTATCGCCAGAAGCAGGATAATTGAATTACACCGCGACGTCGAGCGCGAGCTCCAGCAGGAATGTTTTGCTGCGCGCTGAATTGACAGGGCCGCGCCACCGACTGCCGCCCCCCACTAAACGCGCGCGAAGCAGACCCCCCGAGACGCACATTTGCACAATTACGTCGCACACATGCGAGCCCTCGACGTTAGCTCACTGTTCTACTTTTAGCCGCTTCCTGCCAAGTGAACTTGCGGCGCATTATGAAAATACGACAGGTAGGTATATAATTCTGCGACTGCTCATCAAAACAGTAGTTCGGTACATGCAGCGCCATCTTCATGTTCAAAGCGTAATATAGGTTAGACTACTGTCAAACGACAGTCCGCCATATTAATAAATTCAAAACTTGTTAAAAGTTTATAAAGTTGTAAATGTAAAATAATATTTATCATTGTTGTTATCTGAGAAGGGTTTTAAATAAATTTTAAAACATATGTGCCTAGTAACAATTGTGTTAAAAATTATCATCTAAAACAATACTTTTTTTTATAATTTAATAGTATGTAACAATGTTGCTATCAATGAATCTTTTCATCGATTTTGTCCCTATTTTATGCTGACGTTTACGTTTAAATAGTGTGTGATTAGTTTGATTTCTGTAATAAACTATGTACAGAATTTGGCCTCCATGAGCAAATTGATACTGATTTGTTGGTTTCAAGCAACAAAGACGATTAATCCTTGTTGCTATTAAATAAGTACTTGCGTGTAGAGAATACTGCCGAATTCTCAACAATAATTAAATTCCCTATTATTGTAATACAACAAATTCCAGCATTGGCGCAGGAATCTGCTCAGACCACAGGTGTGTATTCCTGATGCACGTGTCGTAGAAACATAAATGCCAGGAAGAGGAGCGACGAGCCTAGCAAGTCACCCAAGGCGGTCAAGTACGGGATGGATGAGTTATCAGGGTCGATCTTCATCCGCCACATCGAATGCGTCAGAATATGCGCGATGTACAGCAAAAGCATGAGCTGCACAAGACCGACAGCCAAATACGTGAATACAAATGCTGGCGTCACGGTAGAAACCCCCTGATTGTAAATCACATCAGCGACGAAGACAAACACCGTCTGTCCGGGAACAGACATGAGGATCAGAATCCGTGCCGTTTTTGCTGAATACACTGAATCGCAAAACAGAATAATGAAGAGATTCACATAACATATGACTAACAATAAGAGTACGCTTACCTCCTTTAAGCAGCGCCGACCATGGTGCAACAAAATGGCGCGTGTGCGGCGGAAAAATTCCAGGCAGAGATGTTTGATGAAGCATCGTGGATATTCGACTAGCCTGTACGGAGACCAAGTTACCCCCAATGCCGTTTATTATCGGCTGGAAGACAACATATCCTGGGTAATCTTCTACGGCGGAATCGAGAACTAAGCCACCCATTCTGGAATAACACATGTCATGATAATCTTCCACTTTGACTATATATAATATTCATGCCATACCCGCTAATTAATAAAGCTAAGAGCACGGGCGTCCATCCATGCGTTAATATCTGTCTGGTGTAAGTATTCTTCCGGACTATAATGACCCAGAAAGGCAGAGCAACGAAGAGATAGCACCCCAGGATGGTGAAGAGAAGCCACGAGTACGTGTCTGTACACATGTAGGTTAATACGTTAATTAAACAGTGCATTGAGACGTGAACATCGGAAAATTCCAGTAATAAGATCGACTCTTACCATGAATCGTGTACAGAAAGCTCGCCACAGTAGACAAAAGCATCAAGGATACGATATCTCCAATACTCGCAGCCAAGGGCGTTGCTAGATTGTCAGGATTCATCTTCAACTTATGTGTTAAAGCAATCACAGCAATGAGAACAAAATCTATGTAATTAATAGAAGACATTAGTAAAACGAGTAAAACGTGTGGTACTGTGTTATACTTGTACCTAGAATGAAGCAGGAAACTGTGGCCGTAAGCACACTGGATGCCGCTAACAAGAGAGCGTCGTTGTATTGGAAAGTGCCGGTCATTATGGCAGACACACTAACGGCAAACAAGGATACTAGGCAAGCGGCAACTATAGCTTGCACTTGCACCAGCCCTATATTCCCGATAATCATCTTGAACATTTCCCGCTTGGAATCCATCTTGCCCATGTTTGCCTGCGTAGATAACCGGGAGGCAAGGCACATGTCCAGGTTCCCTTTAAGTCCCAGAATCGAAGGGACAAGTATAAAGAGTGCCTTGACGTTTTTAAAGACGTCGGTTGCCTAGGTATCAGTACAACAGGTTGTTGTTAGTTATCTGTGATATTTTTAATTATCTCAAGTGTTAGTTACTATCTAAAGTATGTGGAAGGCTTGGAAGCTTACCTCGACTGTACCTAGCACCAGGCCGGCGCCTATGGTCCCCATCCCAGCGATCATGAAAGGGATGAAAATCTGGATGGTCACGGAGTACCACTTTTCCTTCTTGAGGAAGAGCTCCGAGCTGGCCCGGGAGCTGTCGGGAGTGGCAAGCGTCGAGCAACCTTTCGAAGCTGGCAAGGACTCAACGTGGAGGACATCGCCACAGATGGTAGAGACGGTGAGCTGCTCAGGGGCGAGCGAGGACTGACTAAGCGTGCTTGCCGGTGTGCCAGGCAAGTCTTCGTTGATCGTGTCAGTGCTGCTTGAGCTGGTGGTGGTCTTGCCGAATGCCATCTTTGTTTGTATCACGCAAATGGCCTGCGTACCTCAAGCTCCTAACATTCCAACAGTGAATACATATAGAAAGCGCTAGCGTGTTGAACAAAGCTGCAACATGTACAATATCCAACTTACCAGTTACATTGATGAGTGCAAGTGGGGTGCTGGGGGGTGAGTTTCGGTGAGTGCAGATGCAGATGATGGTGCCCTAGCCGGGTGGACGCTCAAGGTCGTCGAAACTGTAACAGCACGCAATGGACGCGGTCAAATCCATGCATTTCAGTGTGGATTGTCGGTTGCAATGCACGAATGAACTGAACTCCACTGCCACTGCCGTCGGCTGACTGGATAATTAACATTGAACTTCAGTACAGTTCAGCGTGCTTATCGTGTGGGCAGGATGAAATTAGCACGTGATATTTGCAATTAATTCTTTCTTGCAAATTATAAGTGAGAGTTCTCAGTCTCTTAAAAGTAAGTCACATTATTTAACATTTGCTACATAAGTTCGTAGTGAGTTAATGCGTTGCTTGCGTTTAGATTATCGCTACAATCGCTGGAAAATTACTTTTTCTAATGTTTTTATTCCGTTTTCTGGGGTTTGGCTATGAATCATTCAAATTCTACAAAATCTGACATTGTAAGTAATCTGTAATAAACTGCAATAAAACACGAGCTATAAATGATAATATGTTCGGTGAACTTTATCAGATTTCTTTTATCTTTTACACACCTTAAGTCATTGTCTCTCTAATTGACTCAAGCTGCATGCTTTTTCTTAAGCTTATATAATATTTGTTATTTAATTAAGTATGTTTATTATTAATTGATAGTTTCCTGTTATTTCATTGTTTTTGTAAGTTATTACTTGCTGGGTATATTGTCTCAAGTGTTTTTCACTGACCTAGAGTGTAGAAAATATTTGTGAAAATGCGATTGTTTAAGGTTAGAGTTTCAACATCTGTCTGATACTCGAACTGATAAGCTGCAGTTTCATATCAAATTAATTCAAACATACATACATACAAGTCTACGTATGCATATTTGCGTTAGTTATCAATTGATCAGACATGACATAGACACGCCATGCAATTATCATATCAATCAATAGGTCAACGAACAATATCATTGACTTCTTCTCTCGTACGAAGACAATTGAATATGATACTTGCAATTACACCAATCAAGATAAGACATTGTCAGTATGACGTGCAATCTTTTTTGCAGACCCGACATTCTATAACTTTGCTGATGAAAGCATATGAGGTCTGAGAGGAACAGATGTGCCAATGAATGGATGAATGGTAAGTATCGAATGTCTTCCCAGATGATATGCTAATATAATATGATTTCAGCGACACGTGCCTGGTAATGTAAGTTGCATATATAGCACTCATTGTCTTCTTTTGTTTTAATTTAAATTAATTCAAGTCTTCCCATGGCTTATCAGACAAACTCACCACTTGACATTCTACATTCATGGCTGACGACAATTGACAGTGCGGGGTAAAAATATAGAGCAAGGATAAGATACACAGATGCTTTGATTACACAATATATAGTCATTCATTGACTGAGAAGTATGCACTTGACTTGAGTATCACTTCATACATAAATACGATATTTAAACTTAAAACTATTCAAGTGATCGTATCCTCGACCAAAAAACGCAGCTCGATTTCAAATTTTTATTGTACTATTGCGATATACTTGCTAATACATTGTAATGCGTGATTGCACTTGACTTTTACACGATACCAACTTCCGCAATCCGAATTCAAATGCGTCGACTCGTAACGGAACAGAACGAAGTGCAACATAACCTAGTTTTTTCAAAATTCAGTGAATTTATCTTGAGAAAGTGATTATTATAATTGTTGCACATGATTAAGTTTCGCTCGCTGCCAAGTGGGTTTTTGTGTACTTTTTACCACAACGAATCAATCAATCAATAATAGGCAATAACCGTTGCAATTTTATGGCAATTTAGCAATAAGAGAATTTGTCGTAATTTGTTTACATCAGCGTGTTATCATCTGACTGCAAACGTGAAAAAACAAGCACAATGAGACATATTGTTTAATCACAGCCGCATGCCATGAGAAAAATACGTTTTATTTATTATTACTCGATTTATTACTCGAGAGTGGAAATTTTCGCAAAGAATTTACAAAAAAACGTTGTTTACTCGTTTACAAATGTAAGTTTTGCACAATTATTGATTCTATCGCGTAATATAATTCGTCAAGTTGTAATTAATATAATAACAATTCATATTTGCAGAATACTTACTCTGTTAGGAGTTTGAGACGTTTTGCCAGGGTTGGTGGTTGGCCCGCCAGTGGTGTCAGTGCACTTAACTTAAGTCACTTTGTAGAGAACAAGTTTTCTGTGAGTTTGGTAGGTGTTTTTAATGCCAATTAGCAGTCACTGTTATCACGCTGATTGAATGTTATAGTTCCAGGCTGAATGTGAATAATTCCGGAGGAAAACTGGTAGAACACTGGCTTGCTGTGGGTGTATGTCACTGGTCTAAGTACTCTAGTCTCTGGTCTAAGTAAGTGTATGAATGCCTGCCTCGCGGTCGACTCACTCGCGGCAGCAAAGGGTAGGGTATCACTGTAATGTTGCGAAGCGTTTGAAGTGCCGTGTGGAAGGCGACCGATAAGTGCCATGCACCGGTGATTATCAATTAATCGTCGTGTCGTGTCGTGACACAATGACGCGCATTCGAATGCTCACTGGCGACGATCTGCGAAGATTAAATAGCGACTTGCCAGAATGAAGCAATGTACCCACTGGCAATGGCAAGGTACGAGTAGGAAACTGTGATTCCCAAATGTGATTCTTATTATTGTAGTGTACGACTACCAGCTTCCATCCAGGTGGTTCACATCACTGACAAAGCCATGGAATTTCATGTCTCGTCTCATCTTCATCTCCATCTTCGTCATAGATCATCGCGCTTTACACCTGGTACCTTTTCCTTCACCTTGGTTGGCACAGGTAAATGTGGAACAAAGAACGAAACCCCCCAGAAGAAGCAAGTTGAATAACCTTTAATAAAATTAAGATAAAAAATGTAACAAACGACAGTGACGAATGCCAAATACAATAGAAAATGTGCTCAAAAGTGGTAATTATCAAGGCATAAACATGCGTCAATTTAATCACTCGTAATGTGCAGTTCACATGACATCGAAAAATTAACGATATTTGTAATTACGAACGCCGAAAACAGATACAAAAAGATAACAATTCTACTCTGAGCTAAGTTCATACATAGGCACCTATATAATATGTAGTTATCCAAATTAAACCACTATAAATTCAACAAAAAAAAAAAGAAAAACAGAACCGAATTGAAAACAAATGACAAACAACAGTTGTCATCTGATAAGAAAACAATGTAAGTATGTTTTTTCTTCTCATTGTTGTGTGATATTAATAACCTCTTACGGAATGATAATTAGTTTCACGATACAGAAATAGCAATCACAATAAATTTCCACACTGCAATGAGTACAATGTATTGTACGTACGTACGTAAAAACCAAACGGTAATTTGCAAATAAATCGATTGGGTAATCATTGATTGATTGCAATTTCGTGCAATTGGAATCGATCGTCGTGCCGGTAATTTACCACCTTGATGACGACACTGAGTTTCCTCGAAATCATTCCGTTTGAATGAATGTGCGTTGATTCCTTTAATAACTTTTAAAAACACAAAATACACGAAGGCAGCCATATCACGAATTATAAGCAATGTTTGTTAGTCAATGTCAAGTTCAACCACTTGCGAAATGTGCTACTGCAGGTATTTGTAAAAAATGTTATATTGCAAAAATCTGTTACAAATCAATTGCAAATGTCAAAATATTTCGCATTTCACTTAGGTTATGCTCCAGAAATATGTCATTTTTTATCAAATTATAAGCTATGAAGTATGTATGTGACCAACAGCACAGCGAAAACAAAAACTTTTCCAATTTTCACTTATGTAGCTTGTGCTTCTTTTACTTTCTCAACTTAAAGTGCTCTGGCAAAATAGAAGAAAACAAACCAACCCAAAATGAAATGAAGAAATTCCAGTGCAAAGTTACTTCTTGAACAAGTCTAATGGAAGAAAAAGAATGATTGTTTAATTAGTTGCCTTGGAAACAGCAAGCATACATGTACAGCTTCACGTGTGTAAACTGTAATATCTTATGAAACCTCTTGAAAGTCTTCTTCTTTTCTCTGCACACGCCGTACAAGTGCAAAATACGTCATGCCTGTTGTTCTGTTCAGTTCACTTCACTTCAGTTGCAAGTGGAGGTCTAAGAAGCGAAAAGTTTAATAATGAGGGGAGATGATTGTCTAGCTATGACTCATTCCAGTTGCTGATTACTTCACCACCATCTTGTGTATGTACCAAGCGCAATCTCCCTCGTATTTCTCCTAAATTCTTCCCTTTTGCTCTGCTTTTTAATTAAACCTCCTTGTTAAGTATTAATTACTAAACTAAATCTTACCTCATTCAAAGTCCCTGCGCTGCCTTCTGCGCTGATTTCAAGCCAAACACACGATGGTACGATGAGACCTTAATGATTGTTAGTTGTTTAAACAAAAATCATGCAACAATATAACAACATCCAATACGTGTGCATTGAACGTAAACAAATTTCAGTTGTTCGTTGGTAAGTACATACATAGAATAATAATAATACGTCATGATAACATAATTTGTTGTACATATAAATTAACAGCGCCGCTGGCATTGGTTAAACATTAAATGTCACAGTCATAGTCAACAAGCAGCAACAAAAAATTATAAATTTCAACTCACAATGCGTGGCAGTGAAAAATTGAATTGAATTGAATGAAAACTTGTCACAGTCCTCGTTATATTTACGATTAATTGTGTTTTATGGGTAGACTGGTTGCCTGCTAATGAAGACACAACAGTCTATTGTGTGCATACGCACGTTCTCTTTATCTTAATTCAATCAATCAAATTAAATTAAATAACGCATGCGCAAAACACTTAAATTGTGATTTACCTGTGCGGTGCGTCAGTTAATCACCTGTAAAGCAGAGTTAGTCACCTGTAGAGGAAATGATTTATTATTTAACTCGCAAAATACGAACAAATGACGATCGAGTGTCGGAAATGAATAAATATTTTGTTATGATTTTTATATTTTCATCTTTCTTATGTGACTAATATAATAATACATAATTATTTGCCACTAAATCGTAGTATGCTTAGCAAATACAATACAATTTGTTTCTTACCAAGGTTTGTTGCTTCAACATTTGATTTAGCGTTTTTAGTTGTTTAAACAATTTTTGATTTTGGTTTTATCAGTTATGAAAATGTAAAAAAAGCGTCTACTTTTCTTGGTTTAAAATCGCTTTAATAAATCATAATCACAAACATCATGGAATGGAATGATGATTGTAATGATTGTAAATTAATTAATGTGAATTCTTTTGTACATTTATTAATTATAAATCAATTAAACAGGGAATCATAGAATATTATAGACTAGAGTATAAATTGTTACAACAAATACATTTAATACAAAGTTTTGACTAGAAATATGACTAAAATGCATTTGAAACATAATTAATAAATAAATTTGCAGATCATTCGTTTATGATTAAATGTTATGTCGCTGCGTACTATTTACAACGAATGATACTGATTCAAGTTAATTAGTTTTCTGGCAAAGAGGTATTTAATTACGTCATAAGATTCATTATCAAATACATATGTACGTCAGCATCTTCCTTATTCTTGTTTTCGTTTCGCTTTGTTTTGTTTTGTTTTGTTAATACATTACAAGTCATAACAAATTATACATATCTATGTATTATGTGATGTGTTTTCATTTGGAGGTAGTTTGATTTGAACTGGATTTGTATATATTTAATTAATTAATTAGTTATTAATTAATATTTCACTATTAGATCTATAGATTCATCTGTACACAGATACCTGAATTGTTTCATCATTTGGTAATTAAGGTACTGATTGTTTACAATGAATGGTAAATGTTTCTCTAAAAAGAAAACTTGCGAGTTTAGGTTAGGTTAGTTTGACATTGTTTTCAAAATGGCAGTTTTTCACAAGATTGATGCAACTTACACATACGGATATAAATATATAAATACATAAACTGCCTTTTCTCTTCTTTCTCTCGCTCTTTCTTGTACATAGACGTCGATCGATGCTAATTAATGAATGGAAACAAAAGCAAGAAACAAAAGACAATCAATCAGTAATTAATCAGAAGTAAATACTATGGTAACCTCAAATTTGCTGCATAATCATACGAAAATAGTTTTATAATTATTCTTATAAATATTCTGTATGTATTTTTGTCAATTCGTCTTCTACTTCTTCTTCTTTCTCTCTATAACTTATGTGTCATTATCATCGTCACCCACAATAATAATATTAATATTAATAAATAATAATCATCATCATCAGTAATAATAATAATTCCATAATATATATATACTTCTTTATATATTATATATAATATGTATATATACTAAACATCCTTACAATCTAATTTTGATTTTGTGCCTCCGATCCTTAATTGTTAGAGTTTTGTTTGTTTCTTATCTTTGTTTGTTTGTTTCTTCTCCTCTAAGATAAGTAGGTAAGTATAGTAATGATCATTACTTTTATTAATTATTCAATTAATTAATCAAAAAAAGTATACTCATTATAGTGAGACTAGTCGTTTACAAATCGCTAATTAGTTTACCGATTTACCAAAGACGAGATACAAAATGATTTTGTAAATTAAATATAACGCTCAATTTCTTACTTTGTAGTTTTTTGTAGTGCGCTTGCGCATGCGCACATTGATTGTTGATCGCTTCAAATAACAACAACTATTTATCCACGCAATTGCTTGATTCGTTCCAGAACAAATCACTTTCGTTCCGTTATATTTAAGCAAGTACAGTTAAATATTTCACAGCAAGCTGCAGACTTACAAAGATTCAATGCAATTCAATAAAGGATTACGACAAAGTGACAGTGACAGTGGCAGTTGGCAGTTGCAATCTGTAATAACAATTGCAATTTTACCCCGTTTTACCCTAAACTTAAAGCTGAAACGATTTAATCTTTCTGTATTTTTGGAAAGTTCACCCTCGGAGAGTACAAAATTGAAGTTTGCATTTGTATTAGGAGTGTTTACCTCCAACTGCCACGTGTCATTACACGTAAGGGTGGCTTACACCCATTTGAAAAGAAGGAAAAAAACGAAAAGCAATTGAAAAATTCGTTAATTACAAGACATAATAGACGAAAACGAACAAAGAAACAGCGCTGCGCATAGAAAGAAAGCGAAATGAGTGAAGTGCAATGAAAAACGATGAACGATGAAATCAATAATCTGCGATGTGGGATGTTGGAGGGTCGTGCCTGTGTGTTGGGTTGTATACGCTGACGCTTTACACAAATGTGGAAAGAACGCGGACTTATTATTGTATGTTTCCAATGGTTATGCTTGTTTGCTCAACTCAACTCAACTCGGTTCTGCTCTTTTCCATTATTCGGCACATTCAACCCTTTGTGTGATGCGATGATAGATGTGTCAAAGGGGTACGCGGCTAAATTTTGGGGCAAAAAATCCCCTTTTTGCGCAAAAACCCTCATTGCGTCAGTAATTACGCATTATTTTCACACACGTGTCACCCGACGCCAGCTGTGATAAGATTTCTTCACCGAAAGCTCGCTTTGTATCGATCTATTGATCATATCGTGGCTCGTGGTTGAAATTTTCCATTGAATTTCACTCACAACCGAACAGAAAAGGCCCGAAAGTTCACTTTTCACTTTTATGAATTTCTTTATGACTGATGCAGGCCAGTGATAAAGCAGAACACTGCACGCAGCCCAGAGAAACATGTTTATTCAGCTGAAACGCAATATGTGTTCGCCAGAAGAAGGGTGATTCTAACCTTACTTATCGTATATTAATTTTAATTACGCGCGCTTTCCTATACAGAAAACATAAAATAAAACATTTCTTTGTTTTTATATATTAACCAACTCGTAAAAAAAACTAAAGGCAAGTGTAGGCTAGTGGGGTGGATTTAATTAGCAAGGGCATAAAAATTTCGGTTGCTATAGGCAACCAGACGAGCTTCTGCCAAGTATAAGAAGCAGACGAAGATGTTCGTTCGTTCGCCCCTTTATCAAATGTCATATCGAGTTTGTCAAACGTCAGTGACATCATTCTTTCTCTCTTTCTGTATGTAATTTTCTATTAGTATTTGCACATCTTGTGTGTTGATGGGTGGACACGTGACGCAGCGCACACGGTAAGACAAAAAAATGCCGCCTCTTTTCGCGTGAGTGTAGTGGTGGCTAAAGCCGCGGCGGCAACGGCGGTGGCTGCTTCGATTTCATAATTGGAAAGCCGGCCAGCCTATTTCATTAAGTTCGCCCCGGCAACGGCGGCAGTGGCGGCGACGAGGGATGTCGCATTTGACCGCCGCGCCTCTACGAACGTGTGTGTACCGTAAATTTCGCTGCAAATGTGGATTTGCAGAAATATCTTCATCTCGTTCTAAATAGACTGGCCTTTCTTCTTTGCGCCTTCAATTGTTTTAACCTACAAATACGAAGACGAAGCAAAATATGAAAAGATGATGTAACCCGAAGAAAGGCGACAGGAGCCGAAAACTCTTCGGTGCACTGTTGCCATTTTAAGCTGCTACATCGTTTTCTTTCGTTGCCCTCTTAGTTTTGTACGAATATGATGCCAGGATGATAATATAATAACGCAGACTCCACCCATCGTCGACAAACGCAATTTATGTTAAGAAAAATCTAAAAGTAGACCTGCCCGGAAAGGAAGAAAGAAATGCGCGCAAGAAAATTTTCTTTTTCACACGTTTTCTTGCCTTGCCTTGCCTTGCGTTCCTTTCCGTATCGATTTTACTCTACTTTCACAAATGTACTCCTCGCGTCATTTCTATTTCCATCTGTTATTTCTTTCTAATTACTTTCCTCTACATAATTATAAATTAATTAATAAATCAATAAACACAAAAAAGTAGACTAGTTTCTAGCGAATTTCTAAAACAGTTGCGTGTTGTTTCAAATTCATTTTTTCATGTTTCACTTCAGTCATTCAGACTTTCAGCCCTTTCCATAATACAAATTCCTTCGTGGCAGCGTTTTTATTGCGTTTCCTTCATTTCGTTCAACGTGCAGCAATATAAATATTTCCTCAACGCAATTCGTCCAATAGTTGTCGTTATCAAGCGATCATTTTTGAATAATGTACTTCGTTCAAGTACTCATTCCATCGTTTCAATTCGTGCATTCTCGTTTCGTTCAACATGTCAGTTATAGTTATCCGGTATAAATAATTTACTTTATTTGTTTATCTATTCAATAGTTAATTGTAATATTTATTTATTGTAAATGCGAGTGTTAATGTTCGTTTAAATCTAAAGTTAAAGCACCGAACGTTAAAACAACATTACTTTAGAAATGTTTGAACATTTTCTTTCCTAGGTTAGGTAAAGTTAGGTTAGGTAGATCCCTTTCATTTGATTATTTGTTGCAAGATAGAAGATAACAGAATCAATAATCTCTTCAACTCGCTACTTTAGTTTAGTTAGTTAGTTAGTTTACTTTATATATTCATATAATATATGTATGCATGTAGTAATAATATAAACGTTTTGTTGGTTATGTTTGTTTTGAAGGGCGCGTAACCCGTGCCGACAGTCCTGGAACATTTCTTTTATTTTACTACGAACAACTTACAACTAACAGGCGGACTTCGTCGGGCAGCGCCCTTCGGTTTTGATTTTATGCTCATTTAACCTAGATCTTAGTTTACTTTAAGACTTTAATTTAACTTTTGTTTCGCTTGATAGATACCAATGTGTGTTTACCCGATATTCATTTGTTTGCGGGCTTGTCAGATGTCAGCAGGCGGATGGTAGGTTGGTAGCCATGGCAACATGGATGGACGTCAGAAAAAATTGACAGCTTGGAAGAATTCAATTGCATTTAAACCTGAGATTTCGTTGGCTTCGTCTGGCCTGGACACGTGCACATTGTGTTCGCTTAATAATGCACGAACATTTTTTCTGACTGCTTCTGATTTTGCATACGCAAACGCAAGCGTATGTGTATGCATTTAATGCATCTGTTGTTCATTCACGCTGGAAAAAATGGGGTGTTCGAGGGTAAAAATTTTAATGCCCTTTAGACAGCTGCCTGCGCTCGTGCTGTCGCTGGTTGCCAGAAATTTGGAAAAAAGAGGGACCGCGTTCAGCATTGTGCAACCCACAGCACGAGCACCGATTTGCATTTCACGAAAATAACTTGTTTAACATAATGAAGCCGCTATTGTGCGCCCATCGATGCAATGCATGAATGAATAGATAGATGAATTATTTGCATGCAGCATGCGTGTCGAATCGCGACTTTCAATTTTTATGCTGCCATGGTTACCATACATTTGAATACGTTAAACCTAACCATGTTTCGTGTCATTGAATAAATTGTATGTATTTTTGTGTATAGTTTTGCACTCAGGCTCTCTGGTGTCCACATTGTTTTCATTTGTTTTTCTTTGCAATTACTGAAGGCACACAGCATTTAGTTATAATATTCTAACGAGTAATTAGCAAAAATGTATCTTTTCTCAATTTCGCATTTGTACTATAATTATTAAACGCCAACAGGAAAATGTAAGTTCCGTCTTCTGTGGAATGGTTATTAACCTTTGTTAATGGCTGGCTGTATTGTTGGTGGTCTATAGTCTATCTTTAGTATGCATGTATTTTCCTGTTTGATGACGTGGAAGACGGCTGGGCTGGACTCGCTCCTGCATAAAGTGTAACATCGAATCCGAATCCGCACCGATCGACTACTAATTGAAGATGCCCGATAGCTGCGCGTTTGTGTGTGATCTCTCGACTATAAGGCACCAATGACTGATTCAATACTATTGTTGTGGAAGCTATGTTATCATTTCATTACTTTTCCTTTCGTTTCGTTAGGTTTTGACTGAGGTATTTGCGGTGTGACCATTTGCATGCGGAGTGTTAAGTCATTTAGGAACTCGAGACAGGAAAACGACGTCATCCATTTTGGTTTGTTTCTCTTCTTTCGCTCCTCGTTTGGTTGCGTGTAAGTGACGTCTGATTGTACTCGTTTCAGTTAACCCTGAGTTGCGTGGACTGGGCATTTGCGGAACGTTAACTGACCCATTCATTCCTCATCCATTCGATTCAATGCATCCACACTACGCATGCGCCATTGAGCAAGCTAAATCTAACAAATTCAAACAAACGCCTAGAAAACCTACGGTAAAACTTTATCTCTCTCAATCATCCGCGTTAGTTGCTTTAGTGTGTAACGTGTAATGTCTCTCTCTCTCTCTAGTCCTCTGTTTAACACTTTGTTATGTAAAATATCAAGATAGAGATAAAATAGGAACTTCATAAACATCACCTAAGCTTCTTTCTTCATTAATAGTTTAGTTCAGTTTTGCGCCGCATTCATTCGATGGTAGAATAGCATGTATGTAAGTAGATGTCGCTTTACTTTTCTACGGTGAAAATTAACAGACTATCATATATTAAATTACACTCAGTCTTTCCGGTATTTGCATAAAAATATGTGCATTGCACATCGCTTTAGTTACTCTTTTGTTGCAAATATAGGAATACGCTCTTAAATACTCATTAATATATAGAATTTTATGTTATTTATATAGATTATCGATTAAAATGTCGCTCTTCATTTGTTTGTTGTTCTTTTTTTTCTTTTGCATCGCCAACTTTTTAGCTTTTCCTCCTCCTCCTCCTCGTTTTAAATTAAAATAATAATCACAGGTGTAGCTATCGCCGTTAATTTGTTTCTCTTTTGATTATATTTGATTCCTTTTTGTATGTTTTGTTAGCTTTAGGCCGGAGTTAGAGTGAAAGTTGCCGTTAGAGGCGCGGAGAGTTTACTAACAACCGGCAGGAACACTATCGATGGCATAAATTTGGTCGGCCCTGTTAAATCTGCCGATGGCGTTGGTGTTAGTGTTGGCTGCTCCTCCATGAGGAACGCTTGCATAATGTACGAGGGCTCGTTGGGCGCTTGCGCTTCACCTTCTTCAGCACCACCTGTTACAGACTGGGACTGCGACTGCGACTGGGGCAGAGCGTAAGTCGCTGGCAAGTGCATCTTACGCGCCATGCTCTTCAGCGTCTCTTCCATCGCGACCACCTTACGCTTACTAACTACTTTCTTACTTGGTTTCTTCGGTGTCACTGGAGGCGTCGCACTCGCTGCCGACGTATGGAATGTGCCTTTGGAGTCTTGGAGGTCTTCAATCGGTTCGTCCTCGGGTCCACTCTCCGATGCGCCCTCGGGAGACTCGCTCTTCGTCAAGCCATTGAATCCGTTGAAGAAGGGTGGCAGTGGCAGGAACGGATGTTGGCTGAAGACGTGGTGCTGCAGTTGCTCTGGCTGCGTGAAGCTCTGCATGCACACTGGACACTTGAGTGGTAGCCCTTCCAGATTCACATTCACATTCACATTGGATTGCCCTTGACCTTGGTTTTGACTTTGACTCTGACTCTGGCTCTGGCTCTGACCATTTTCAGAGAGAAGCACGTGACTCCTCTCATGAACAAACAAAAATGGGAGGACAGGAGTCGTGAACGGACAGTATGAACACTGATACGTCTTCGTCCCTAGAACATCGTCACTCTGGCCGAAGATTGACGAAAGAACATTCTGCAAGCCCAACTTCTGACTTGGCTGTTGTTCAGAAACCTTAACTTGTCCTTGTTGACTCTTCCCAGAAGGTGTCTGCTTGCCCACCAACGAAATCTGCAGTTGTTGTTCCACCTCTGCCCACTTTTCCGCCCCGGCTTGGCCATGGTCACTTAAAAGATGGGCCTTGAGCCACTTGGTGCTTCTGAACCGGCGACTGCAAAGAGTACACACCTCGGTGAAGTGCGAGAAGTACCTATGGCTCAAATCCGCCAGGTCCCCAGGTTTCAGTGAAGAATCATCTGCGGTTTGTGGAGTTTGTGGGGTCCCTGAGCCCGAGGTCGCTGCGGATGGGTCATCAAACTTCCTGGGCTGCATGAGGTTAGACCCATACTCCACTATCCCATGGGTGTTATGCTTATGCACGCGCAGAAAGTACTTGCTGCAGAGCTCCTTGTTGCAGATATCACACACGACCCCGCCAATCTGTGCCCCGTTCTCTATTTCAATGCCGTGCATGCGCTGCATGTGCGTTTTCATGAAATACTTGTTACAGAGCTCCTTATTGCAGATCTCGCAGTAGCTGCTCGTGGGCGTCATGCTCATAGAAAGTTTCCTATCCGGCGGGTGACTGCTTCGCGGCGTTTGCTTGTCCGGGGTCGGCGTGTTGAACCCATTGAACTCGTCCTTGATTACCGTGTTATTAGGGCCCGGAGTGGATGTGGCCATTGGCTGAGAATGAGGTGGTGATGGTTTGTGAGCTTCGGAGATGTGCTTTTTCATATCCCCGCTGTTAGGAAAATCTTTCCCGCAGAGGTCGCACATGGTATTGTTGTTTATGGTGTTGGCGTTGGTTTCTTCGGAAGAAGACGACGTTTTCCCTTGATCTTGACTCTCGTCCAGGAGTATCCCATGTTCTGTCATCATATGCGCGTGCAGGAAATAGCGATTGTCAAACTCCTTGTTGCAAGTGGTGCAAGAGTTGGTCGACTTGGAAGTTTCAAGGTCGTTTAGCTGCAGAATCATTGTCTGTAGTTTCTGGAGATCTTCACTTATACTGTCAGCTGATGTCTGATTCTGGTTCTGGTTCTGTGTTTGACTTTGACCCTTACTAATGTTCTGAATGTCAAATTCCAAAGATTTCTTATCCTTTTCATCGCCTGAAGTCGGTTCGTGACTTGCCACTGGCACCTTTGAATGCATACTGACGTTATGCAACTGGAACAAGCTCATGTTCTGAAACTTGATTCCGCAGGTCTCGCAGCTGATGTCCGAAGGCGAGGACGTTTTGCGATCTGAGCTGTTGGAGGACTGCTCGTTCATGATAAGATTCAAGGGGCTGGTCTGCGGGTAATGCGACGAAGTCGATGCCATGGAGTCTAGTTTGAGGTTATCTTTGGAATCCCTGTCGTCGGGGATGTAAATCCCGTGGCGTTTCATCTTATGCGTGCGCAGGAAATACTTATTACAATACTCTTTGCAGCAAATCTCGCAGAAAGCTTTCGGGTTCATGACGCCAATCCGGCGATAGCGCATTGACAGATCCAACTCGCGATTCTGCAGCTGGATCTGCATCTGCTGCTGCTGTTGGTTCGGGGATAACTTACATGGCGAGGTATAGAAGTTGCTGAGTTCCTGCGCATTTGTCTGAGGTATTGAGGTTGGTGGCTGTGGTTGTTGTTGAAACTGAAACTGGTGATGCGGCGGTGGTGGTGGTGGTGGTAGTGGTAGCACTGTCTGAGGTTGGTAGTCCTGTACGAGTTCTTGTTTAACGTTAAATGAGGTAGATTCGTTCAAGTCGGAAGAAGGCTCTTCTCCAGCATCGCCCGTACTGCGGTCCCCGCCATTGTGGGTGGCAGCAGATTGCTGCTCGGCGTCGTTCTCGTACGTGTACGAACTTGCAGGAGTTTTGCCCATGGCCGCCTTGGTGAAAAGCTTATTCGCAAAGGACCCGAACATGTCCGGATAGTTAGGTACCTTGGCCTCCATCTTGACCAGCCCTAGGTCCATGTGCATCTTTCCGGAGAAAGATGGAATGCTCATGTTCGAGACCATGGTATTGGGGTCTGAAGAGGTGGCCGGGGGGTCGGTGTAAACCCCATGTTTGTTAGCTTTGTGGGTCTTGAGGAAGTACTTGTTGCAGAACTCCTTGTTACAGAGCTCGCAGTACGCGTCTGGGTTGAAGATCCTGATGGGTTGGCGCGGCGGAAGAGAGTCTTGATTCGGGTAGGATGTAGAGAGACCCATGAACATGGGATTTGGAGGAAAACTGAGCAGATTAGGATTAGAATTTGGGTTTGACAGCCAGTCCTTGGATGATAAGTCAAGGTTGGACAACCAGGGCATGTTGAGGTTGACAGGAGCACGGTCTTCGGGTTCTTCAAGTTTACAGTTGGCCACGTGCTCGGTGGCGAGATGGCTGGCCAGTTGGTCGGAGCCAGGGAACGACTGCTGGCAGATGGGGCAGATGAGGTCCGGCGGCAATTCGGGAGACGGGCTGGGGGCCGAGATGCGCAGTGGCATTGCCTGTTTCCGGCGCTTTTTGCATGCCGGGTCGCCGATAGCAGGACTGGGCGACTGGGGTGAGGTTGGCATGCTGCGCTTCACGGGTCTTGGTGCTTCGAACTCGTGCTCTTGTTCCTGCTCCTGCTCCTGGTCTTCTTCCTGCTCGTTTCGGGGTATTGGAGGAGGCGGTGGTTCGCCAGCGACGCTTTCGGCTGGATATCCGCCGTGTATGGGCGCAGCACTGGAGGGCAACTGATGGGTGACTGATGTCATCATCTTGTCTTGTTGGCGACATGCAACACTACCATAGGTCCCTGCAAGAGTCCATCACAAACACACTTTTTACACAACGAAAAGACTTTGAACAAAACTGTGTTTATACGAAACCAACCATAAGAACAAGAATGAAAGTTAATCCTTCGTGTGCACTTATCAACTGACAAATTCATTTTGAAAAGATGTAAATATGAAGAATGTTTTGAAAAGTTTCGGAATACAGTGAATCACCAGACATTATAGACAACCACACGTACACACGATATTGACTATGTGCGGCGAGGGTTGAACAACACGTACCGATGCGATATCACAATGAGCAATGACACACGCGGTCCACGCGCCATCCCCGAGCCGAAAATTTGGAAAAATTCGACGTATTGAAGTAAAACCATTCATTCCCCTTCCCCCCATCCCTTATTCACATTCACATTCTCGCTGCGTGCTCCCCACTCCCCGCTGCAATCATTTAGAGTTTCCATAAATTTGGAAACAAATGCGCTCGTAGCTCCCCAAAACTATGAAAACAATAAGTGTTTACGAAAACCAACAACAAAACAATCGACGTCGTTCCTTCTTATGCGTTCGCATTTACGAAATGAATGTTGATTATCAATAATATATACAATCTAATATGAAAAATCATTTATGACGTACAAAATCGAAGTCAATAATGAGCGTTTTATTTTGTTTTTCCCTTTTTTTAGCTAAATATGCCTGTGAAGTTTCCCCCAGATGGAAACTTTTGGTTCGGTTTGTTGATATAAGATAAACCAGTCCTGTGTGCTGATATGAAATGAAATTTTCTAGAATTTTATTGATTGTTGTTCTTGCTTGTGGGGTTCACGCAACGCAACGCAAACTTTGCGTTGTGATTAGAAAATTCCCATTCACCTGTATTTGCATTTTTATTATCGTGCTAGGAAATATTCTCTTCCAGAATTTTCTAGAACAGGAAAAAAAACTAAAAAAAACTTTCAAAGCATAGCAAGAGTGCTAACCACGCAACCAGAAAAGAAAGTCATAAGTCGGACTTTCGTGTTCGATGATTGCCTAAGTTCGGGGAAGGCTGCTTTTCAGTTGAAAATTTCTTTCGTGCCTTCAAATTTAATATGAATTCTTGAGGAACATACACACGTATAAGTTTCCCAGTCTCCCACCACATCGGAAGGCAAAAGAGCAAAACACGCATAAAGTTTTATATCATAGCAATTTTAAAGTTGAAACTCACATACTCACTCACACAGACATAGACATAGATAGATACGTGCTATGATAAAACAAATACAAATAAAATACGTGTTTGTGTTGTTGTGTCCGAAACGAACGATGAAGAAGAAGAAGAAGAAAAAATATTTCGTCGTCGACGCAAACTGGGGAAATTATTGATCATCAGATAAAGGCCGACGAGCCTTTACACATAGAACCACGGGCGCTATGTCAGTGTGTGCTATCAGAATAACATAATGATGAATGGAAACATAACGGACAGCGCAAATGAGAGAAGAAGAAGCCGAAGCCGGCCGGCCGAGGGTGCGAGAGTCGCACACGCACGCACACCACAAAGCAACCCCAAGAAGACGCAGGACGAAGGAGCTCGTGTATTGTGGGCGATCAATAGTTCCACCCACGCGGCGTCGCCGGCCACCGGTCAAAACGCGCACCCCCTCGAAATGTGTAAGACGCCACACACGCTACACGCACTCCGTCTGTGTGAATGTGTGGATTAAATATACAATCATACCGTATTTGTGACACGGCACGACACGCCTTGCTCGACATTTTTATAGAAATTTTCCTTTCGTTTCATCTCACTATCACCTACTACCTGCTCATCTCTTGGTTATGTTGTTGTTGTTTTGCATTTCACTTTCAATTGTATTGCTTACTTTCTTACTGAAGGTTGAAAAAGGATGCCGCGACTAACCGCAAAATTAACCACGTAAACGTAAAGTGCTCCACATGTGTATTCACTTTCACCCTTTCACCCACGCAACATGCATATGCATGGCAGTCATATGACTGCGTAACGTATGCAAACAACCATACACCACCGACCATTATTCTTCTCTTTTCTACCAATTATTCCGTGAACGAGTAAAATGTTTTTCAGTCTAGGCAAACATTTACACAAGTTGATATCACACATTTCTTAATAAATGAACATAATCATTGGTTATTGATTTCAATTTTGGCAAGAATAACAACACGTATTTTTGAATTTTCGGCACAAATATGTCTCGACTTTCACTGTCGGTCGCTCGGTTGAATTTGTTAGCTTTTGCATGGCACACAGAAGTTTCACTTGGTTTAAGTAAATAATAACTTAAATAAAGAAAATTCTTTGTTGTTATTGTGTGATTGTTTTGTTGTAAATTTAAAGATTCAGTGTGTACTTACAAAGACCAACGCCGTCGATTTTACAAAACGTTCATCGTGTGTGAGCACCTAACGACACAAGCGCGGCCTGGCTACTGATAATTTAAGGGCAGCGTCGCGTCGCGACGCCGGTGCGCAGCTCCATCAAAATTAGATGACAAAATCCGCCATTTGTACAAGAAGCGCGTGGATTTATAACGCACTTTGTTATTATATATATATTGTACACGCGCATACGCACGCATGCACACACGTATGAAGAACGAGCGGGTATTTTTTATGGCGCGCCGCCGTCCGCCGTTCGCCTGCCTGCTCTTGACGTCGCCGAACAGCGAATTTTTCTCCTTCCTTCCTTCCTTCCTTCAGCCAACCTGCCAACCACCACCACCACTCACCACTATTCACTTTGGCAATACATATTTTCATCTTACGCCTTTCTTCCTTATTTCACGTTAATGATTTTCTCCCTTCGCGAATTTAATTTAAGATATTTAATTAATTTTTAATTAAACATGACATTTTCATCCAAATATATTTGGTTTGAATTTCAATATTTAATGTAAATATTGTCGAAACATATGCGCACCAAATGTAAACTCACCCAAATGATAAGTGTTGATATCTATCTCATATTTATTAATTATTATTGATTTTCGATTGCGTGTTCGGTTCACTTCATCAGATGCAGTGCGTCCTGTAATTACACGATTCAAATGATTAAAATTCAATGCGCATTATGAACACTGGTATAAAAATTGTCCAAATGTCAGTAGTTGTAGGCGTAATTCAAAAAATTAGACAACCATTGTATCATTATGTATTGTAATATTAAAAAAGATGTAATTCTAGAAAATTATAGAGCTGACGAATAGAGAATATGTTAGTAGAGCGTGATTTTGTAGGAAATTGTACGTTTCTCACCTTTTATAAATGTTTAAACGTTGTAAGGGTGCGTGACAAGAGCCAACTATAGGCAACTCGTATTGCACACTTTTCTTCACCAAACAAACGTCTTCCTGATTATATTCCAATAATATATATATATTAAAGGGAATTCTTTATTTCAACTGTTATTGAAAAACATACCACTGCAACTGATAGATAATTCAACGAATGCAAACGTCAATCGATTAATAAATTCGGATTTTGGGGAATTAGTGAAAGGTGAAAGTTCACTGCCTGATGACTTTAAATTTGTGCCAAATAAACTACAAAAAAAACTTAGTTTTATTGCGATAACTCACTCGCATATTATTATTATCATTTTAATGATGCGTTTTTTATTAATATTTTAGCTCGTGTGCTGTGCTTTAATTAAATAAGAAAAAACGCACATGCCGCAATAAAATTCAACAAGTTTGCAGTTATCGTTGGTGCTTTTGGTGATATTTACAAAGCACACGTAACATAGTTGTTTCTTTTTTGTCTGTTGGCAAGCTGATTTTAGTTTTATGTAGATAACGATTGAAAATGATCATCAATCAGTACGCATTGTTTCGCGGAAAGTTTGCGTAATAGAAATACGAGTATGTAGTTTCTGAGTCAGTTTTTATGAAACCGCCGATGGCAATGGCATTAGATTTTAAATTAGTAATTAAGCAATGGTTTAACAGATCGATAAGCACGTTTGTTATAATCGCATTATCCATGACATCGTTAAAACTTGCTCGTGAGGTTTAATTATGATGACTACTGTGCCAATGTGAGACATCATGATCAAATAGATAATTGCGTTTGTTTGATTAACTACTTACAATTACACAATACATTATCCCAATTAAACGTTTAAATTTTTATAGAGTTAGATTTACTATGTATACCAACAACTGTTCGTATTTTTTGAAAGAAAATAACATTTTAGGGATAAAATTCCATGATGGTACCTGCAGCGACCTCTATCTGTCATGCGCAGCAACTAACCAACATAACCTTGCAACCGTTCGTGTATTTGTAAACATTGTAAGAACTCTTCTTAAAGTTGTATACGTGTGTTTAAGCTATAAAACAGTACTTTGAGGTGTTGTTTAATTATCTTGTTACTTTCTATAATGGCTGGACCACCTCATCACTTCATGCAAGGCCTCAACCAACAAGGAATAAGAAATCAGTTTGGACGCGCAATGCCAAACCAGCTGAACGATACGATGCAAAACCAACTTTCGAATCGAATGCAAGTACAAATGGCTAACCAGATGATGGGCCAAATGACCAACAACCAAATGAGTACGACAATGCCGGGACAATTGAATAACCAAATGGGAAACACAATAGCGCCACAGATGAACCCGCAAATGGCGAGCCAAATGAACGGCATGACCACCGGAAATAATCAAATGTTGGGTCAAATGAATCAGCAGTACAACATGAACAATACAAACCCTATGCAGCAACAGGCTACCAGCCAGATGGCGCAAATTCAACAACAATCCATGGGGATGCAACACCATACTGCAGTGCAACAACAACAACAACAGCAGCAACAGAATCAACAAACACAACAGCAAGTTATGCAACAAACAAGCGCCAATCAAGTGGCACCAACTTCCACTCCCACACCACCGGCTCCCCAACAACAGCCACAGCAACAACCTGCAAAGGAATTCAACACGGCGACGCTCTGCAGAATCGGGCAGGAAACCGTACAGGATATCGTCAGCAGAACCCAGGAAGTCTTCCAAACTTTGAAACAAATCCAGCCCCCAAATGGTACCCCTCAGGGGACTAACACCAGCAATGATAAGAAGGTGAAGGTGCAGGAGCAACTCCGAACTATCAGGGTGTTGTTCAAACGGCTGAGGTTGATTTACGAGAAGTGCAATGAGAACTGCCAGCTGCAAGGCATGGAGTACACGCATATTGAGAGTTTGATCCCGTATAAGGACGAACTCGATCCAAAGTATGACGAGAAGAAGAACACAGAGGCCTACCGATCGTCGTGCGAAGAAATGAAAGAGATAATGGATCAAGTCGTAGTCAAGAATAAGCAGCTCAAGGACGTCATTGATATTTTAAGGCGAATCATCTGGGAGATCAACACGATGCTCACAATGCGTCGATCGTAGTTAATTATTTTATAATAAAAACCTATTAGTAAATCAAAGTTGACGCCATTTTGTTCTTAACCTAACCCAACATTGGAAAGCTTCTGATAGCGCAGTTCAGAGCTTATAAAGTCCAAGTAATAGTTAAAAAAGATGAACACTTACAGTACAATCATGGATTCAATGGTAACTTGCAATCGTTTAACCGCTTTGCTTTGTCTAACCTGCTATCTGTCCTATTGTATGTAATACTGCCAAATGAGGAATGTATGTTGTATGTTGTCAGTGATAAACTTATGTAGAAGTAACTCCTTTGCGGGCCACCAGTAGGTTTAACACAGGATGTTTCTTAATATAGCTCACAGCCTTTTTGTGAGTCACCATCGTGAAGTCATAGCCATTGCACTGCAGGATCTTGTCATGCACTCTGAGACCGCTTCGTGAAGCCGGAGAAGATTCGTGTACTTCCGTCACATAAATACCCTGCAAAATATTTAGAATCTCTTAAAAACTATGAACACAAAACAATGGTGCGGAATGTCCTAACATTATCAGTATATCCTTGGGGACTCTTATGGAAATCCTGGTCAATCCCTCCTCCTATTTTAAAGCCGCAACGATGGTTATCTCCGTCGATTTCTTTATGCAACGTGATAGGAATCTAAAATAAGAATTGTTTGGCTTTGCCCACACGAGAATGTGATATACCTACGCTTAAACATTCCATCGCCGTGCCGGCTTGATGCTGAAATGCCATTTTAGCCATGATTAAAGCCGTTTGTGCACGAAAAGTGCCTACAAACAATGGATATAAAGCAACACAAACTACACTGATATCCCAAACACGCCCGGTCTATGAGGTCAACACAATACTAACTTGCTTACAACTTTGCACCAGCAACACCTAGTCAGCTGGGACAGAAAAAGCGACATCTACGTAAAGTTTTACGTGAAATTTTAAATAACTAAGCGCAAATCAATAAATTCACATTTTAATTCAATTGGATTAAATGATTCAAACTTTTATATACTGTAGTGATTTTACTAATTTAACATACGTTTTTTAAATCTTAGGCGCATCTGCCTTTGCTTATTTTTTACTTAAGCATCTTACAAGTAAACCGGTTTTTTACGCTTCGAAGAGTTCACCTCAACAGGTACAAACTTCCACAAACGCAAACACACTATTTAGTATCTGCATTGTGTTTCCATGCCAATGAAACAAGAATGTATACAAACAGGTGCAACCTTTAATGAGTTAAGATATTATTCAATCTTTGAGTAAAATGTTCATCTACTTAAGCAAAAAAGTATATTTCTTTTCGCAAATGATTATGATTTAATATAGAATATACATTGTTTTAGATTGCAATACCCAACAATACAAAACTACATTGCATAGCATGGAATAAAGAAGATGGATACATCGCAGTGGGCGGCGAAGACGGTTTACTCAAAGTCCTTAAACTTGACGCCGGTACAGACGCAGAAGGAAATGCAAAAAATCGTGGGCTTGCAGCTGCGAGTAATCTGTCTATGAACCAAACACTTGAAGGCCACAAGGAAGCCATCCGCGTAATAACATGGAACGAAACTCACAAGAAGCTCACCACTTCGGACCAGAACGGAGTTATCATAGTATGGATGCTGTACAAGGGTGCCTGGTACGAAGAAATGATTAACAACCGCAAGAAGTCCATTGTGGTGGGCATGGCTTGGAGCTACGATGGGCTCAAAATCTGCATTATCTACGAAGATGGTGCCGTCATTGTAGGCTCTGTGGATGGCAATCGCATCTGGGGGAAGGAACTCAAAGGGGTCCAACTGTCAGGCGTTCAGTGGTCCCCTGATGCTAAGTTTCTCATATTCTGTTTGAACAATGGCCAAGTGCATTTATACGACAATCAAGGAAATTTTGTTATGAGGATTGAGATCCACTGCTTGGAATTGAACTATAACGTGTCTGTCGTTGGCTTAGATTGGTATAACGGGAGAAATGGGTATATGCATGCTTTGTGTCCATGTTTAGTCATTTGTTATGAAAATGGTCGCATGCAGTTGATGGCAAATGAAACAGACCAGGACCCTATTATCGTGGATACCTTGATGTACGCTGTCTACTGCAGTTGGAATCACAATGGAACTTTGCTTGCTGTTGCTGGAAGGCAGATGGAACGTGACAGAGAGATGAATGTCGTGCAGTTTTACAGCCCTTTTGGAGATGTAACTTACCTTAATCTTACAACTTGTAACCTAAAAATAACTAAACATTTATTTGTAGCATTTGAGGACTTTAAAAGTTCCCGGGCATTCAATATCCTGTTGTGTTTGGGAAGGAGGATCTCTTAGAGTCGCCCTTGCGATTGATTCTTTTGTGTACTTTGCTAACATTCGTCCGGATTACAAATGGTGTTACTTTAAGAAAACCATAGTGTATACATCTTGTCGCCCACAGAAAGCTGGAGTTTGTGTGGCTTTCTGGGACACAAGCAATGACCAATGTCACATGAAGTACGTCCCTGTTCTGCTAGGCGTTGCAGCGTTTGGAGACCATTGTGTATTGGTGACCAAGAACGACGAGGATGATGATGATACAGGGAAATACAGTTTGTTGCTTTGTAACACCATAGGGACTGTTGTCGACGGTAACAATATTGATATAGAACCTCTGTATGTGGCTATCAATTCAACGCATGTTATGGCCGCCAGCAAGAATAACTTTATTCTTTGGCATTACAAAACTCCAAAGTCTTATGGGGGAGTTTTAAGTAAGTTTGGAAATATGTAGTTTTAAAAACCTTAAAATGTGTGGTTTTATCTATTTTTCTGTATCTAGAAAATCGCATTAAATGTAGGAACTATCACGTGGATGATAGCCCTTCAGGTGCAGTGGAAGTTATCCATGATCTACAACAAACCGCTGAGATATCTATCAGTACACATATATCGCTCGATCCCATTTGTGCGATTGCCGCCAGTGAACGTGCATTAATAATCGGTCGTGAGTCTGGGACTTTACAGCATTACGCTTTGCCTCATTCAGCTCTCTGTAACAAGTACAAACTGTCAACGCGTCCTCACAAAATGTCCATCAACTGTAACTCTACGCGTCTTGCAGTCATTGACGTTTCAGGACTTTTAACAGTGATGGACATTTCAGAAAACAGTCTGCGCTCAAGCACGGCCGACTCTGGCAAGTTAGAACGCAAGGATGTATGGGCCATGTGCTGGGCTAGTGACAACCCTCAATCCCTAGCTATAATGGAGAAAACTCGCATGTATGTCTTCAAAGGTAACAACCCAGAAGAACCAATTTCTAGCTCAGGCTACATATGCAACTTTAACGATCTTGAGATAGAAGCCATCTTGTTGGATGAAGTGATGGAAAGTCCAGAGAAACCTACTAAAGACCAACTTTTAAAACTGGAAGTGAAGAGTCTTAGAGACACACGAATGCTTCTGGAAAAAGTTGGTATTGCGGAAACAGCACAGTTTATTGAAGATAATCCTCATCCTCGGCTTTGGCGACTATTGGCCGAAGCAGCTTTAAAAGAAGTGAACCTGCAAGTGGCTGAGTCTGCTTTCATTCGCTCTCATGACTACCGGGGAATACTTCTGGTTAAAAAACTGCATGAGATAAGCAACGAGGCTATTAAAAAAGCGTACATTGCGGCTTATTTTAAAGATTTTGACGAGGCTGAGAAATTGTTTATTGACTCTGATCGTAGAGACTTGGCTTTGGTTCTCAGGCAAACGCTTGGAGACTGGTTCAGAGTGATTCAAATTATGAAGAATGGAGTTTCCGCTCCGGATTTGGTCTTGGAGGTGGCGTACAATTCAGCGGCAGATTACTTTGCGCAAAACAACAACTGGTCGGCAGCAGTTGAATATTACGAACTGGCAAAAAACCGGAGCGAGTTGATAGAGTGCTATTATCATTTGCAAGATTATCAGGCGTTGGAGGATATGATTGATGCGTTGGTTGAGAATGATCCGCTATTGCAGACTATAGCTGACATGTTTGCAGTGGACGCAGTTTATTCTGTGGCTGTTAAAGCCCTCATCAAACTGGGAAGTGTCAAGGATGCTGTGGATCTTTGCATAAAACATAACAAATGGGACCAAGCTATATCCTTAGCAAAGAAATACGATTTACCACAGATAAATGCTTTGTTTATCAAGTATACGTCGCATTTGGTGGAGAAGAATATGCTAGCCAGTGCAGTGGAGATCAATGTGCAGACGAAACAGTTTGCGCACGCGGCCGAATTGGCTTTCAAGCTTGCCGAGCAGGAGGGAAGAAAACCCAAGAGGAGTTTGATTAAAGTTAAGAAACTGTTTGTCTACGCTGCTAGGTTGGCATCTGAGAATAAGAGAGGTACTTAAAAAAGTCAATTTGTTTTGTGGTTCTTACATCGTATTGTTGTTTCTAGAAACTTTACATCTAGTAGATAATATTTGGAAAGGAGCTGAAGCATATCATTACTTGATATTAACACATCAACATTTATACGCTAATAAACTTCGAGATGCTATGAATACTGCGTATAAGTTACAGGATTATACTAATTACTTGGATGAACTTGAAGTTTACAAGTTGCTGGCGTTGATTGCATGTCAACATCAAGCTTTTGGTCTTTGTTCGAAGGCTTTTATCAAGTTACGAACACTACAGGTACGTATGAATGAAACAATGGGGTTATTATTCTATATAGTTGTCCTCATTGTAGCTTACAGAGAATGAACAATGCGAATTGAATAAACTCAGTTATGAGATATTCGTTTCACACGAACCTAATGATGATGATTTTAAAACCAAGAGATGTCTAGCTTGCCATGAGGCTCTTTATGAATGGTAACCAAAAATGAACCCTAAATATTTCCTTTATTGTTGATTGGATTTTGTTTGTTTTCAGGAGCACTGCATGCCCAAGTTGTGAAAGCTCGTTCCCGTCGTGTATTGTTGGTGGCGAACCTTTACAGGAAAAGGAAAATAGCCAATGGATGTGTAAAACCTGCAGCCATGTTGCGAATGAAAAATGCATGAATTTCCTTAAACACTGTCCGTTGTGTCATGATCTAGTTTAAAATTGTTTGTTGTGGTTATTAATTTATTATTTATTAATTTAAAATAAAACATGTACTTCGAGCTAGTTATGACACTGCAAGGATTAATTACTGGAAGTTTAATACTCGACTTCATAATTTACTTTTGTCCATTTAATATTCTAGTGAAATCATCCATCAAGCAGTAATTGGTCTAACATGAATCATTCATTTATACATTTGTTGATAAATTCTATAATTTTAACAATAATAATGATATATATCTTATATTTCATTAAATATTTAATAATTCATATAATTATATAAATTCTCTCTCAATCTGTATTTTCGATATATCAGTCCTCACCTACTCTTGAAAAATTGACTTTAAATTAGGAACGTACAATATTATTTAAAATTATATTTTAAAAAAATAAACGATATTTTCTCCTCCGCACACCTACGGTACACAGAATAACACTATGAACACCCGACGTTAATTTCAAATTCACAAGTATTCACAAGTGTTTCTCACAAATGAGTATTTATATGCATATCCTAATATTATTATCACACGTAATCATCAATCAATTACAATTTCCATTTAAAAATGTCGCGTAGATATCAAATGCAAGTGAACTTGGTTCGCTTAAAAAATCCGACAATGACCGCTTGAGTGTCTAATACTTTGAGTACGTTGAGTTTAAGGGTTGTTGTAGTTGATCGTACGTAGGCCAAGATAAAAACAGCATACCCGTAACTTAAACAACAAATTCTGTTGATAGTTTCCGACTTGCATGCAACAAAAATACAAATACGAATTGAAACATAATGGCCCCTTAAATTATTTACAACACACCGGTCTAGATATTCCATAACAATAAATGATTCGTAGAATCTTCACGCCCGGCCACGTCCGAAATATTCGAATTCCGGAAATCTTCATACCCGTCTCCTCCAGAAAGGACCAAGACCTTGGTAGTGGGCCTCTGATGGTCATTCTTCCCCTTATACGAATGTCGTTGACATTTCTCATCGTCTCCTTTGACATCCTGCCCTTGTCCTTGTGATTGTGCTTGCCCTTGTCCTTGAGTCCATTCTACATGACTCAGAAACCTTACATGCCCAGTATGACCATGAGGCACTCCTAGGACATTCGGAGTGCTTGATAACTTAGTGGTACCCTCGCCAATATGCGGCAAAGGCATGGTGAGAAGCACTCCAGCTGAAGTTCCGATCCAAAGTAGGTCTTTACATGCGAGTAGAGACGTTACCCGAAGACAAGCGGCTTTGTGCTGTCTTATAATATCATCACAACCTTAAAGAATGAACAAAACCCTATAAAAATCTAATAAAACACAACACAACACAGATCCACATACTTGTTAACATTTTTGTAACAGCTGGAGCAACGTTTACCTCACACAATAACTCAAATGTATTTGCGTGGTAACACTTCAGCATTGCCGTGTTCTGCAGGGAAAGCCACACACCATTACCAAAGACTACAAGTGTGGCTATAGGTTTATAAGAATCATGATTCACAACGTGCGTGTGGTCCACGTTGAGGGTTTCTGTATTAACCACTTTTATAATGTTTCCACAAGCGCACCAAAGCTTTCCAACATTGGGTATCATCTTAGAAATGGGCATCTGGGTAGTGGCTATCGTCAAAGTTGTAGGGCAACTTGTATTCCAACACCCTAAAGATTCTCTGTCATAGACCACTAAATCTCCATTAGCTAACGAGATAAACACTCGGTTATCCAAGTAACTGTAAAAGATATTTCATAATTTAAAAATGGTAAAGAAACTTAGCTAAAAACAAGAAACATACATTATACAAAGAATTGCAGCGCCATGTTGCAGTCTAATTTTGTTCTTCTTAATCCGTATATTATCACTGCAATTATAAACATGGACACAGCCATCTTCAGTGCCCAACCACATAGTGGACTGGGAAGTGTCAGTTTCGTCAGAGTCAGTACTCGCAGTCTCCGCCGACCGAGCAATTGCTGTTGAGGTGCTGGTAGAAGATACTCTGTTACCCCCAAGGATGATGTCTGTGTTATCCTCAGTGTCGCTACCATCGTACTCGCTGGATGAGCTGCTATCAAATTCTATTGTAGATTGAGTAGTCACTTTATCAACGTTTGGCACTTCCTCCCTTATGTTAGACTCATTATTGATCGCCGACTCAATTCCGGGCACAGACGCAATGCACAATATCCTTGCATTACACACCCCATTGCAGGAAGTCACCGTCGGCTCAGATTGCAAGCTGAGGACGCAGATTTGGCCCACATACCCGTCGCTGTTACACACCCATACGTCCCTAGCAGTCTGGACCATCGTGGGCGCCGCGCACGTGAATTGCAGTCCGGCACGTGTCTTCCTGATCGGCACAGTCGCCAGCAGTTCCGGACAAGGCCGTCTGTCACACGACATGGCTATGAAAATTAAACAATATCATCATTACAATAGAAATATTCCATTCACCAATCACTCTAAGGCTATATTTACCGAGTTTGTGTTTCGCCTCATTGAAGGACTCTTCCCAGGACGCGCGCTTTTCCGGCTTAGCGAAGACCAGAGACAGGAACTCTGACGTTGTGGACACGCTCAAGTCCAAACAACATAGCTGAGAATCACTATTTTGTTGTTCATTCAATTGTTTACTTAAATTCGCCAACATATCTTTCACAATTTCGTCCAGTTGACCTTGACTTCTATGGAGAGACCACACCAATTCTTGGATCTGGTTCAAAGTGCTGATATCTTCGGAAAGCTCTTCGATTTCATGCATCATCTGGCGGAAGTTTTCATCCTTGGAGCGCACTGTCTCCAAGTCATCTAAGGAAATCTTCATCAAGAGTTTGTACTTGTTAGCATCTAAGGTTCCAGCTACTGAGCTGACCCCTGTGATTGTATTCGGCTTCCTAGCTGTACCACTACGTCGCTTAATGCTGGTTATCAAAAGAAGATCAGAGAAGAGGAACAAAGCGCGTTCTTTAAGCCCTCCGCTGGAAGCCTTCATATGTACAAGGTCATGTCTAATATATTGCCGGTCCGAGGAGACCAGTTCAAACAATCCTTCAACTAGCCCTTCAATCTCTCTAAGTTGATCCAGTCCTAGCGCCTCTCGCTCGGTGCAATTGATCTTGAGGATTTGCTCATGCAACTCACGCTGCGCCGATAACAAGAGGTTATAATCCGGATGGGTTGGACTCGTATGTTTGAGCAGCCGTTGCAACAGAAGTTCGTACTTAGGAAAGATCTGGATGGGTTTTATGAGAAGGGCATCTAACGCTAGTTTCCCCTTATGCTCGCGAGCCATGGCCCCCAGGAAGCGCGCGAAAGCAGGTTTGGATTGCTGGGCAGTCTTGTAGATATCGCGTGCGCGTTTGCAATTGTTCACGTAGTTTGTATACGATTCTATCACGGATTGATTAGAGTACTGCAAAAACATAATAGAAAACTGCAAAAAACGCAGACAAAGTGTCGTTCTAGGTCTAGGTTACCATGTTAAAGAGAATATCCGCAACTTTCTGTTTGAGATCCCAATGATCCAGACGTTTCTTTAGTTCTTCAAGGAAAACATTATGATGACTGTATAAAGTGGGCACTTGGTAGAAGATTTCGTCTACTAAGGAAGCATCAAGAAGTCCGGCATTTTCAGGACTTTTAAGGGGTTCCATATATTTCTAGAATAAATTTGCAGTTTGTCATTGCATAAGCCATTGTTCTAGTGACCTTACCGTAATGAGAGTGTGTAAGGAATCAACATAATGCCGCTCAGTGTCGTACAACTCAATAACAACATGTGTCCTTGTATCCTGGAAGAAGAAAAAACTCACAAATACATTTCACCCACAACACAGGACAAAAAAGCGGTTAAAACTGGTACCGAAGCAAGGGTTTCGGATTGGAGTAAAGAGCGATAGATCTCATCGTCGTCGTGGTCTTCACTGCCGCCCCCATCTGTAGCCGATGTTGTGCTGTTGCTGTCGGACGCAACAGTTGTACGTGCACCTGTAGAATGCAGACCCTCGTCGAGGCGCAGCGAGAGATCGCGACGTGCTTGTGCCCCGTTCATGGCAGCATCACCGCGATGCGATGCAGTGCACTAGCTCCGAGGAGGAGGCCGAGGAGTTCGCGAGCGTCGCCACACCTTGCGTGCGTCGTGTCGGCGGCGGCAAGTGTAAAGCCGTCGCGACGCTCGCTGCGCCACGCACAAACTGTAAACGAAACGCGAGCCCGGCGTACGCGCAAGCGCACACGCAGCCGACGCATTTTTTACCTTCTAAATATAAACTTACATTAATGGCCAGCTGTTCAGAGCTGCCACGCAAAAGATGATCCAGCAGCTCCGAGGACGCCTCCTTGTCGCCTATAAACCCTTCCAGCTTGGACGGACTGGATATGGTGCGCTGATGCGACACGACCAACTTGTTACCACTGTTATTGCCGCCACTGTCTAGTTCTTGTGTTGATTCTGCACTCACTTTCCTCTTTATGGCATTCCCCTGCTGAAGTGAGGCTTTTTGACTTGAATTCCCACTGTTTTTTAGCTGGGAATCATCCAAGGAATGATTTGAAGCCCCTTCTCGGCGATTCTTCCCTGAATATTTGTTCTTCTGATCTGCAGCCCCCATTGAGCTGCTGGATAACAAAGAGACTAGACTGCAACCTCCTTGAGGCGGAGACCCCATGGCTGTTAAATCTTCCAGAAACTTCAAGTCCGAGTAATTCTTTCTTCCTGCTTCTGGTTTTTTCATCTCGGCCTCAAGCATTTGCCCATATGGGCCACGCAAAGGCCGTTTGGAATATCGCCTTGGGGCATGTGTACCCGACCCTGTCCCTTGTCCAGACCCTATGTCACTGGTCCTGCTCTCACAGTCAGACACATCTGAAGGTTGCACATCAGCAGGTTCACTTTCAGATAAAGAGTCGGCCCGTAATAACGGTTTTTGCACCCGGAGAGTTCCTGTCGGACTGGACGAAGACCTATTTGACCATTCAAGTTGCCCAAGGTCATCTTCAGGACTTATAGGCTCACTGGAATTGCTCCAGCCTACGGTTTCCAAAGGTGCTGGGTCTTCACTACTGATTTGTACCTTTGGAATGTCGCCCAGAACATTTGGCCAGTTCACTGACCCAGATTGAAGTTCGCCACCTTTTTCTGGCTCTCCCGAGTCATTGGATAAGTCAACATTGGGTACAAGTACAGTATTGGGCCATTGATCAATGTACATTCCTTTTCTTCGGCGTGATTTGTTCTGTTTTTGTTCCTGAGTAACAAGGGAATTGTCTTTCTCAATCGGGTTCCGTACAAATGACACCTCTTCAGCAATTGGTGGTGTTGCCTGAGGACTAGGTGTTTCCACTTGTGTTTGGGCGGATGGCAGTACGCGGGGTTTCGTCCTTGGCAGTGTTGCAATAACGGCTGCGTCATTTTCATTCGCGTTGGTGAGTAATGGCAGTGGATCTTTAGGTTTGATCACGTATTTCTTCTCAATGGCGGAATAATCCACCTCTGAGAAGGACGCAGACCGATGGGGCATGGACCGTGCGGGTGGGTCACTTCCTCCAGTCTCATCCTCAGTTTTAGGTTCACTTTCACCAAGAGTCGAAGAGTTCAGACATGAAGGTTCTTGCGGATAGTCACATCTTTCACAACCACTGACACTGACGGGACCTCTGCTGGTACCCCCAGACGAATGAGGTAAGTGTTTAGTTCGCGGTGGCGGCACAGGCGCAAACCCAGGAAGTTTCCTTCGGCGATCCATGAGCTCACGAAAGAGGAGCTCTTTGTCCGCAGAGCGCTTGGCTTTGGCATTGACGCTCGCGCTGCCGCGATTGCCGCCGAACCGGAACCTCGGAAGGCGATCCAGGGTCGTGGGCGAGAACTCGCAGTCGTACAGGCGGTTGTACGACACTTGCGTGTTGGGTGCTCGCCGTCGCAGGCGAGTCTTCAGCAGCAACTGCGCGTTGTTGTTGTGGCGGTCGCTGGCGGCGGCGTCATCGTCGTCGTTGTCGTTGTCACTGTCGCCGTCTCCGCGCTTTTGGTTCACGCAACTAAATATATCGCCGCTATTTATAGGCGACGCCGGGATCCGGGCCGTCGCGATCGCGATGGGGACCGCGCCGACCGCCGAAGGCCAGCAGCATTGCGTCCGATAGCGTGGACCCGCGCCGGGAGGCGGTGGTGACACAGCGCCCAGTCGTACTCCATATCTTACTGAACCCACGGTTACGAATCTACACAAAATTCATCATCAACGACTAACTCTACTTATATTTTGATCTTTTTTCTTATGTGTCAATACAATTATCACTCTCGGACTGTAGCTGAGTACATAATAACAAGAAAGCCATTCTCAGCGAATTCTTTTCTGTCATTTGATATCGTTATTTGCTTATGTACGTACCTATTTGTCAACGGCTGATTTGCCGAGCGGTGATTGTTACCATGAGGCTGGAGACAAGACGGACATTCGGCGCAAGATGGGCAGTGCTCTTGCCAGGCGGCAGCGCGCTTCTCCTTGAACTCGTCACACTCGCTGTACATGGACATCGCCACCCCCGAAACAGACGTAGACGCGGCAATAATGCGTATTCAGGTCACGCCAATACCTTCACCTGTCATCTTCCTTCACACTGACTATAAGCAATCTCAAGAGCTAGACACCGCACAAACACTTCATCTTATTAGAATCCAAGACTTTGCGCAAACAAACAAACACGGCACCACCAAGTGTCAAATATCTTCAGGTATGTCTTGGTCTTTGCGCTTGCGCTTGCCTTGCCAGCTGGCGACTGATTTCTCTCGCAGGTCACAGGCAAACAGAAACAGGTAAGAGACGCAGACACAGATGCAGATGCCAAAGCGAAGATGAAGACGAAATGCCACAAATCCACTCACTTTACACTGGTTTCTATGCTTATCGCTGAAGAAACACCACCAGTTACACCACAGTTCCTTCCTCTTCTTGACGTCCAAAGTGTTTGTTCTTAATTTCTCCTCCAGTTCCTTAAGATGTGACCTATGGCTAAGCAACCAGCGACGCGTACTGTATGAAGATGCCCAGTGTACTTGCTTGACCACTTCTTGGTCTCTTCATGTTCTTATTCGTGGCTTCCTCTTGTTTCTTGTTGCTTGTTTTTCGTTATTTTCGCGTGCTTCGCTGACGCACCAATAGCACTGAATGTCGCACTTCTCGCTGTAGATTTAGAACCCACTTAAGTTGATTATGTGCCAAAACACACTTATATTACTTACGTGCTTGCTGATTGTGCTTACGATGCGAGTAAAGTGTGCAAAGCAAACAGTGGTTTGTCGTTCGGCTTAACGTGATATCCCCGCCGACGCAGTACAACACCGGCTTTCTTCTTCATCACCGACTGCGACCAGTAAACCAGAGCACTTACTGGGAAAATTTCGCGCCAGCGAATAAATCTATTGCTGATTTCCGCCAGAATTTAAATATAGCCACTATATAGAACTGTGAACTGAAAACTATTCAAGAAAATAAAATGAATGGAAGTAAAGTGAAGATGCAAAACGTATTTAAAAATAAACACTTTTTCTTCAAACCTCGCTCGAAAGTACGTACTTTCGGCACTACTGTCAGATCAGAAAGTAAAATTTTT